>APFE030601368.1:27527-50431 GCA_000404065.3 Pinus taeda | reverse complement strand
CGGCGCTTGTTGAGGCATAAGTTTCCTGCTATTGTGCGGCTCTTGTTGAGGCATAAGTTTCCTGCTATTGTGCGGTTTGCAGGTTGTTGCACGTAGCCTAGGTTTATAGCAGTAGCCAGTTTGCTGTGGTGGCGGCTAGAGGGGCAAATTCCCCTTTCCCGTGAGTCTGCTCTTGCTAAAATCATAGGAACTTAGTATACCCGACTTGCAGGAGGTTGGTTATGCTCTTGGTGTTATAGTGGCAGCGATGAGGTTTGATCCTGGGTCTCCCCTAGATTAGCCTGCCAGTGATCGATTCACCATGTGGTTAAAAAAAAAAAAAATTAGCGGTGGGTTTAGCTGGGTGAAACCCACGAGATGAGGGTTCAAATCTCAGAGTATATATTTGACCTGTTTTGTCTTGGCTAGAAGAGTAGGCGACCCCATAGCGGACGTCTCGGCTCTTGTTGAGGCATAAGTTTCCTGCTATTGTGCGGTTCTTGTTGAGGCATAAGTTTCCTGCTATTGTGGGTCTTGGCTAGAAGAGTAGGTGACCCCATAGCGGAGCGTCTTGGCTAGAAGAGTAGGTGACCCCATAGCAGACGTCTCGGCTCTTGTTGAGGCATAAGTTTCCTGCTATTGTGCGGCTTGCAGGTTGTTGCACATAGCCTAGGTTTATAGCAATAGCCAGTTAGATTTAATCCTGGGTCTGTTCAAGATAACTCTCACCATTACCGATTATCCTAGATTAAAAAAAATATATATAAAAAACTTATTCTCAGGGACTTGTTTCCAACAATTAGGAGGAATGTGGGATAATGAGCTTGAAAAGAGTTTGTTGGCAAATTAATCAAATCCCTTACCCCACTGTATGTATAAAGTAATGGTTGTATGTATAAAGTAATGGTATAAACTAATTCCTTTCCATTAGTGTTTGCTAGATTATCAACCTCTTTAAATACAAATTAGGATTGATTATGATCAATCTTACATTATCAACCCGTTTGATTACAACTTATGATAAAGTTAATAATAGATGTTTAAAACGATGAGGTTTTGCTCTTCGATTACAAATTATGATCAATCCTAGATTATCAAGCCGTTTGATTACAACTTATGATGAAGTTAATAATAGATGTTTAAAATGACGAGGTTTTGCTGCGATGAAATCATTTGAAAATTATTATAACTAAGCATGTTTAGTTAGTTTAGTGTAGTTATACTTTATTTTTAATTTGATATAATTAATTTTATTAATAAGGGAATATTCTACTATAAAAAAAAATAGAGAAGAAATAGGGGCAAGAGCTTTTTAGATTAAGTTTTACATATATGGATATTTGATCTGAATATAATAAAGAATAGGGGCAAAGAGTCTTTTTAGATTAAGTTTTACATATATGGATATTTGATCTGAATATAATTTTCTTTATTAATAATATAAATTATATTTCTAGAGAAAAATATGGTAATAATTGAGATGTAAAGTGTAAAGTTGCAAAAAATATTGGATACTATGTTCCATTAAACAAATCCATTGAAGGCTTTGGCTTGTTAATTCCTAATCCATAATTGAGTTTCACATAGCAATAAGTAGGCCATTATTATACCTCTCTTGACGACAAATTATGGTCTTGGCAAAGTTTTGGTTACATCAACAAATTATCATAGTTCAAACTTGCTTTCAAGTGTTAAAACTACTTAGTTATTAAAAGCTGACTTAGTTTAGTCCAAATTACCAAGAACCTCCCAAAGACAAATAGGAAAGATCTTTGGTTTCATTAACTACTCATGGCAATTTTAAATCTCTTTAGAATTTATTTAATTAGTTTAGTCTGAATTTCAAAATCTTTGGATACATACTTTGGTATCGTTAAGCTCCAAGTCTACTTATTGGCTAGCGATGTGGCTACTTAGTCAAAATTTCAAAATATATTGGTACCTACATCATCATGACTATCACAAATTATTGTAATGGCTAGGTTGAGAATTTCATCGACGATACATTCATACTTTGGTATCACTAAACTCCAAGTCTATTTATTGGCTAGAAATGCAACTACTTTCGTCATATTGGTTAGAGATGTGGCTACTTTAGCCAAAATTTCAGAAGATATTGGTACCAACCTCATTATGACTGACAAATTATTGTAATGGCTAGGTTGGGAATTTCATCAATGATATATAGCAAGTCAAAATTGTTCACAAATTTTTATATCTTCTAAGTTAGTTCTTAGGGGTCTTGTCAATGCAATCACAATATCAAAAGCATTGGGTACCCACTCCGCCTTCATTATAACATTTGAATAAAAATTATGATAATGTCAAGGTTTTGGTTTCATTAAAAATTTATTTTTATTTAAATTTATTCACAAACTTGTTAAAAGTTGGTAAAAGTTTAGCTAGTATAATCTAAAATTTAGAAGGTTTATATTATAAAATAATTTTGTAGCTCGATAAACACATTTCTTTAAATTTGATTATATACCTTTTGGATGTGTCTCAAGGATTCTCGTGTAAAGCTTCAAACACTATGCATTTAAATTTGAGCTTTTAGGAATTAGATAGACATATATTTGTGTACTTTTGGATCATAATCCAACTAACATCAACCCTTCTTATATACTTACATTGATATTGTCCTACTATCATATGTTGTGGTCATGTTTCAACCAAGGCATTGGAATGCAAAACTGATATTAGCAGGGAAAGGTTGATTCACTAAAGACCTTAATCCACAAAGCCCTATAAACATGGACAAAGCCAAGGAAAAAAAGTAGATGATTCACCGAATATTTTAATCCATAAAACCCTAAAAACATGGACAAAGCCAAGGTCAAACATTGGGTGATTCACCAATGACCTTAATATGCAAAGCTCTAAAAACATGGACAAATGCAAGGTCAAAGACTAGCCACAAAATAAATGCCTCTATATACTCTATGAAGTTACCTTAAAGGCATAAAGCACCTTTTGTACTAGTGGATTACAATAGTCATATCCTAGATTTGTTTGGTATGCTCTATAATCACCTCAATAGGTCTATAAATATGTTGAGTCAACATCATAGAAAAGTTCTTACTTTTGTTGCTATTGATAGCCCTAAGTTCTTGATGGTAGACTCCTTGCTCTATTCAAATTTGCATGTATTTTGACTATGAGATCAATGAGCTCTAGTGGTGTGAGAAAGGTAAGGCTTCAATGTAATCCATACCATGAATAATATAGACCAGACATTTGGGATAGAATCTAATGTCTTAGGTATGGTAAATATCCTTCTAAGTTGGTGTTGTTACTAGATTGATTGTCCAAGTTTGGTGTTATAAGCCATTTTGTCGCGTCTGGTCAATAGGCTTACAAAGTGGATCAATCCACATTCGTGAACATATTGTCATCATCCCTACAAAAATCCCTAAGCATGAACTTTCCAAAAAGTTTGAGTTTCTGGGATTAATTGCTCAAAATCAAGCTTTTAAGCCCCAACGCACTTTTCCCCTTTAGAGACTTGCATTCAGTGCTAGTTTCTTCCTTCTGCACTAGTGCTAGTTAGCAACAACTTGCTCCTTGCTAGGGGTGCACTGATTCCAGAAATTCAAGAAAAATAAAATAAAAAAATTCCAAAGCTTCCTTTTCCAGAAGCTTCCAGGGATTTTTTTAACCATTTACCTTAGATAAGAAGCTCGACTCTTATATGATCCTACCATGGAGACTTCACCTCTTATTCCTTGAGCTCATCCTCCAATCAGAAGTGGATTGCAAACTCATTATGGTAAATCCTAAACTACTATCCCTCTCCTATAAATTTACTGTCATCTACAACATCAAGGTTGGCTTTTGGAGACTAATCATGCCCTCATGCTACCGCCTTGAATCTAAGAGAATCACCATTTTCATGCATTAGGGTGACATTGAGGTGTGCTTTGTGACAAGGAATGACAAGTCAACTTGTGGAGATCTCTACAACTGCAGCGACTATTCTTGTTTGTAAACTCTCTCTTATTTCTATTAATACAAAGAGTATATTTTTTTCCTATATGTGTTGTCTTACATTTACATTCATGTATTTCAATGCCTCGTTGATTCATTGAATAGAGTAATTAAATTATGCTACGTAGATGTTGTGGATCCTTGGCTTGTTTTGGTTGTATGTGCAGGTTTTAATTATAGAATTTGGAGCTATGATTAGAGCTTACAAGCCAGAAGGAAAGTAAATCTTGCTACAAATTTTAAATAAGTCTCTTTCTATTCTTAAATTTCTTCAAGAAAGACTATATTCTTTTGTTTTTATTGTTCTCGGCCAATCCACTAGGTTTAGGGAAGATACTTTTGCCCGCAATCATAAATTCTGCATAACATTTGCGACAATTTTGGTGGACATATTATGTATTGTTTGGAGGATATTTAGAAGGTGTCTTTGGTGCCCTAAGCCCAACATTTGAGAAGGACATCAAATCTGGTTGGAATGACAGAATTGTTGAAGCCTAGGGTTAATCCTTGAAGGGACAAAGAAAGAAACCAAGAGGGCTTAATATTCAACCCTAATATAATTTTGAAGGACATTCTACAGTGAAAGTGGGAAGCCTCTATGCCCTTGACTTGTCTTCATCATAGCAGCAAAGGAAGGCAGAAGTGGGAAACCAAAGAGTTGTTCACAAACAGAGTTCTAAATAGCTAAAAGAAGTCCCTATGTGTTGCAACCTTGATGGACAAAAGAGCAACTAGAGGGAAAATTGTTTGGGCCAACGTTCAATGACACAAAAGGAGTTGTGATCATTGATAGTGGTAGATTATGGACTCGCGGAACACAGTGGGAAAGAACATGCCTTCAAAGTAGTTTCCACATAAGAAAGCAAGGAAGTATTCTAGTTCAGAGGGATCAATTGTAGCAGCGGAGAACATGGTAGTGTTGGAGACAGATCTAGGTGGATGAGGTTCTTCTAGGAACACCTTCCTCTCTAAGAGGGAGTGTTGAAAATATTAGCGAGAAAAGGGTTCCTTGATTTGCGTCTTAACCATAGGAGCCAAAATGAGTTCCTTCTTGTGTATGACTCAAGTTTCTCAAAGTTAGGAGATTCCCTATAAATTAAGACGATTTCCTAAATTTTAGGAATCAGTCCCTAAAAACGAGAACGAGTTAGGACGCTGTTAACTATTGTGTTGAAATTGAAAGTTGATTTCTCGATTTTATAATGTGAGTTGACTGAGGAAAAACACAAATGATTGAGTTTTAAGTGGCTGACTTGAAATAGGACGAGTTGCATGAGCAATTAACTCATGCTAACTCAATCAATCACAAAATCATTCCTTAATTAGAAAACTCTCTAATTTTAACCATTTGAATTGTCCTTTAAAATGATGAATGAAGCTGGCACAAGTTTAATCATTATTTTGGTGAGCATGAGATGGTGAGACCAAGCAATAGGAAGCACAAGTTTGTGCGTGGAGCCTTGTGAGAGGAAGAGTGTGCAAGAGAAGCTTCTGCACAGGCTAGAAGAGGGTAATAGAGACCAATAGTCTTGCAAAGTTTTCAAGCTTATATCAAGAAGGAAAGATAAGTGTCTTTCAGATTGAAATAGCTTTATTTTGTAAGAGATCAATAACTTGTTTTTTATTATCAATAGAATTCTCATCAAATAGAGGGTTTTCCCATTTGGGCGTTAGAAATTAATTAATGTAGCAAGGAAATACACAAAATATTGCGGAAACACAAATACAGAAACACATAAAACAAAAGAGACAGATATAAATGGTTCACCCAATTTAGGATATATCCACGGAGAAACAATTAGTCCTTCCTTTTATATTTTCCAACAACAGATTTGATGTAATTTCCTTGCTCTCACATGACCTCCTATCTCTCTCTTGCTCAGAATAATAATACACAACTGCGATACAATTCCTTCATATAAATTGAGGGTTTCCTTCTAGGGAAAAAAACCTTAAATTAACATAACTAATACCTTTAGATCATCTGCTTAATGAATGACCCAGTTTGACTACGAAATTGCAATATTTTACAAGGCAAATTTTCATCTATTCTTAACATCAAGGGCACTACCTCCAAACTCTCGCTAGGGGGGGATGACCCCCCAGATGATGATTAAATGAGTGACATTGCCACCTTGTTAGGAACAAGGATCCAACGCAGTTGAAGAAAAAAACCTCTAAAGAATTAGGAAGATAATCAGGCTCCACCTAACATTGGGTTCCCTGGACAATTCCATGTTTTTGAATTGTGTGACTGTGCTTTTATTTCTGTCCCTATTCCGCTACATCTAGTAGATAAATTTTGTGTTATGTGAGAAGAAAAATTATTTCATATTGCTCATATTAGTTGATTAGAATTTCGTGGATTTTTTGCATTGAAGACTCATACGGTTAGTTATTGTGTAAGTCATCTTCCAAAATCATCGCAACAATTTTTGGATTGATTTTTTAGACCATACATGTGTGGTCCATGTTATCACCAAAAAATTGATCGTCTAGTGTAATTTACTAGATGGATCGTACACCCTTGAACACATCTATAAATGGATCTCCAATTCAAGAGATCCATAGGCTAGAATATTGTGAATTGCAAGCAAGTGATGATAGTTTGTAATTGAGAAAGGAGCATTGTATTGTTGGAGTGATCTTGCTATTTCATGAGGTGAAGAAGGATTGAAGCTAGGAGGATGATGTTGGATCATACAACTGGGTTGTAATTCTCCCTTCTATTAATAAAGTTCTTCAAGTTTTCTTCCATATGATTGTGCAATCGTGAATGTTATCATTTGTGAATGCTATCATTTGTTCATTATATCTCTGATTCTGTAATGTTTATGTTGTGATAGATCACGATGCTTTGACGGTTCTTTGTTGCTGTACTTGTGCAGGTACTCTCCAAGCATGTTAAGTATGAGGAGGATTTGCAAGATCTGTCAAAGGGGAGAGAGAACAAGTAGGGGATTAAGTGGAAGTCCCAGGTTGGTTCCATTATCTTTCTCTTATCTGTTACACATAGAAGAAATCGTTGAATTGCTTTAAGCTGTTGTTTCTAGGGTAGCTGCCAAACCTAGAGGGCTAGCATTCCTTAGGAATACTAGTTTTCCCAGAAACAAATTGGCGAATCCACTGGGGATAGAACAGATGTTTGTTTGTTGTTACTGTTTGTTTTCTAAACTATAGATAGAGTCTGAAGTAAGCCAGGTAGCCTTCGAACTTCTCTTGCTATGTAATTGCATAGTAGATGAATGCTGCTTCAGTCAATCTCCGGTTTAGTTTATGAATTAAACATTTGACTTGCAAGCACATCTAAATACCCTTTTTGGTAGCTCAGTAACCTCTCAAGATATTCCTTCATACTTTTCTCTTTACTGTTCATCAAAGCCCAGCTTAACTCACTGAAAATCGCTGCACATCTGAGCCAAAACCCATTTCAGTTGCGCTCCCTGGACCGTCGCACAATCTTCCATTGTAACTCAGTATGCATCGCACCTCCCGAGTGTAGTAAGTGTGATGCATCTCTATTTCTGTGAAGCCCATGTGTGATCACTGACTAAACTCTTTTTCCATTCTAGAAATTAAGGGTTTGTGACCTTGTTTTCAGTTTTGTTTGATTGTTTTGCTACAAATGAACAGTTCCTCTTCACTGAAACTTACTTGCATCACTTAGATCAACCTCAATTACATTAGGATTAGTGAATGTTTTTATGTGTTTTTTCATCATTTACAGTCCCTTGTCAACAAGTTGTTTAAATCGATTTGTCGCTTTGATACAAAAGTGTCGTAATTGTCGCTTTGTGTCGAAAAGAGAAATGTCGTGAATTCTTCCTTCCCTTGATAATCAATGGTAGTTGGCCTAGGAAAGGAAGGCTGACTGCAAAAATGGTAAAGGTTGAGTTTTAGACTATTATAAGCATGGACTTGGTAAAGAGATTGGTACTAAATTTATGTTGCTAAACTTGGTAAAGAAGTTGATTGTAATCAATGCTAATGGTTTTGGTGAAAGACCATTTTTTGAACCTGTGTAGACATGATTATAGATGGATCAATATACTCATGTGCGTGAAAATTTTAATTTTGAATTTTTTGCTAAGATATAAAGTATTCCTATTTATATCCTGGATTTTGAGAATGTGTCTAATAAAAATTTTGAATGTGTGTGAATAGCCATAGGGTAAAGTTCTTAGCATAACATGGCAATGCAACAATTGGTGTATTATTTATTTTATTTCATTAATTGCACTAACAACTGAGTGTGCGTGAAAACACATAGGAAGACTCACTGGTAGCAAAAGAATGCATGGATAGTGGAATGGTATAGCATGATATGGACCAAGCCCATCAAGAAAAAAAAAGAGAGAAATCCCTTAAAAGAAAATGAACCCTTAGGAAATTGAGGGTTGAGCTTCAAAGTTGTAAGGCTGAGAATTGTAGGCTTGTTAAGATCCAAATGAAACAAGCAAGATCGAATGCCATGATGATGCAAAACTTGTCCCACATTTAGGGGTTGTTGCAACACATTCCCACCCCTAGAGACATGGACAACAATCCTACAGGCAAGGCCAGAAAGAGACCTTGTGAGGCTGAAAAAGAAAGGAAAATATTTCCCTGCTAGCATTATTGGGAGGAGCACTTGAAAAAAGATTATCCCCACAAGAAGAAGAAGAAAGAAAATAACCCCTATGAGCTACAAGGGTTTTAAATTTTCCATGCAAAATGATGAAAAGAAGGAGGGGTCATCCCCTCAAGATTTGTAATATATGGAGAGATATATTGAAAAGGATTCCCTTGTAAATTACTTGAATGGAATTAAGACTTGAAAGTCGCTAGGAACCTTGGAAAATGTCTCAAGCTAAGATATATTTATGTGTGTCTGTGTGTGTGTAAAAATGAAGGATGTTTTGAACTCTGAGACTCATGGGAGTCAAGCCAGCTTTTGGGACTTCTTGATTTTAATTCTTATGTGTTGTATTTTTAATATGTTGCACTCATGGATTGTTTATTTCCTTAATTGTCAACTTGTGCATGGTCATGTTCTTATGTTTGGTATTCCTACATTATTGTCTTTCAATATTTTTAAATTTCCTTGTGACTTTCATGCTTGGGGTCTTACAAAAAATTGGTTGGCACTGGCAGGAAAGCCACGAGGCATTGGTAAGCAACAAAAATTACAACTTGAAGGAGGCCTTGCAAATAACCAAAGAGCATGAAAATAAATGAGGAAGGCCGAGAATGGGAAGTACGTGATTGGAATGGACAAAAATATGTTGATGATGGGCATATGGTCTGAAACAAGCCATCGTTGAAATACCATGGATCATTTCTTCTAAATGTGACAATAGGCATAAATGAAGAACTGTGCATGGATGGAATTTAATTGTGCAAACATTGCTTACCAAAAATAAAGTCTAGAAGAATTAACGCTAAAAGTACAGTGGAAGGAAGAGGAAAGAGGACGAATTCTGGAAAGAGAATCCCCTTGACTAATGCATGGTTTTCTTACGTACAAGGAATTATCTAACCCTAGTTTTAATTGACATAAGTCAATATCTTCCACGCCCTTGAGTAGCTGGGTAGTAATATGACAACAAAATTGGTTGTTTGGGTCCATGGGAACAATGGGCAATGAAATGGAACCAAGGAAGTTCTATTAACCTTAACTCTAATTACACATGAAATTATGTAATTTATACATGATCATGCTGATGAGTATATATATGAAAATTTCTTTTTGTCTGACAGGGTTATTAGGGGTCATTCTTGTGGAAGAATGTTAGTTTAAATTTATTTAATGCAGATGTGAATGGCATAAAAAGGTTTCTCGTTTTATGAGGAATCAATTTCTCACAAGTAGCCATGACTATTCTATGATTAATATCATGTGAATTTGATTCTTATATTATTACCATGTTATACTATGAATAGGTAATGTTGAGGGATATATCAGCAGAACACAAGAGGTGTGATCTACAACATGTTGGGACAAGCATGGATAATTGAAAAAACCACAGACCCCAGATTTGGGTTGTGGATGCATGCAATGAAGCATGGGAAGGACACTAGAGGCAATGTTTCCTGGTGTTCGTGGATAGAAATGGTGTGGTCTATGGGTTTTCAACACTGTTGTGTACATGTTGTATTATGCCATGTGTATTGTGTATGTTTTTTTTGTGCCAAGTGTATTCATTGTGTTGTATCATCTATATATGTGTATGTGTTTTTTTGTACACTATGTGTATGTGCATGTGTTGTGTAATTTTTTAGGGCAGGTAGGTATGGGACTATATGGGCCCTTGTGTTATGTAATGTGTTTAGGATGATAAGGTATGGGATTGTCTGGGCCTATGCTGATTATGACAAGTAGACTGCTCAGAATGTGGGTTTCCTGGGCCTGTGATCGTGTGGTATACACTTATATTTCTATTGATAGAAGACTATTGGGATTGGTAATGCCCATATTTGTGGGGTAGCGACTGGGATTATTTATATTTATTTGTTACTAAGTGCTCGCCTTGGGGCCGATGAACCACTTAGTAAATTTGAAATCCAAGAGAAGATAAGAGAAGGCACTAGGTATTTTCTAAGTTTGGCAATCGATCTAGTGTGTGTATGTGGTCAAAGAGAAGAGAAGTCACTAGGTTCTTGCGGGGTTTCGAAATCAATCCAGTGTTTGTATGTGGTTGAAGAGAAGAGAAAGAACTAGGTTATTTTTGGGTTTGGAAACCAATCTAGTGTGTATTGGAAAGGAAAAGGCTAGTGGACACTTGTCAGGTTGGGAAACAAACCTAGTGTTTGTAAGGAAATTAACAAGCCAAAATTAAGATAAGAATCAATATTTCATTGATTTTTAAACTTTTAAATTATGAATATGATTTAGCACTATGATTTATTATAGTTTGGGTCTTGAGATAACTAGATGTGATATTCTTATTCATGATTGTAGCACCCTCCTCCCACATTTACCCAAGCTAACTCGTCCACTGAGGTAAAAATGTGACAAAGAGTTACTATGATATGATTCAACTCCCCACGTATAGTTAAGAAAGTGTAACCAACAAGACAAGACCAATTTGACCTTCCTCAGGAGCTTCAAAACTTTTAAGGTCCAACCAACCCCTCCAGGTCTCTAACCCTTAATTCAACTTGATGTTTCACTGAACTAGTCCCCCAGTTGCTCCCATGTCAATCCTTGCATGTGACTACGACCCTACACTCACTCCCACAGAAAGGCATCCATGCGACTGTGACCCTTTTTAGGCAATTCTGTGCTAGCAACCCCAGATTTTGAGCCACTTTTTCAAAGGCTAGGACTCAGTGCTCTCCCAAATACTTCATGAAACTTTCAAACACTTGAACACGAACTTAACCGGACCCCTACCATCCATGACAAGAATTTTGTCAAACATATCATAAACATGTAATGTAAAGGTCATATAAACACATCTGAACATAGGGACCTCATATTTATCTAAGGTTCGCCAAGAGGTATGATTCCCTCTCACAAATGTTACATTATCATCTATTAGGTCATACATCATTAACAATTCATTTACTAATCAAAACATCATGAGAGCCATAACCAAAGTCTGTCATAAACCATTTTTATAACCAACATGTAACCAACAGAATAACAATGATATAACAACCATTAAAACCACATATTAACCAATATATTTACACATGGAACACAAGAGGAAATGAGCTCTCATTAACATATCTAAAAGCCAACTAACTTAGGGACTTCCACATACCACCCGACCATGGATTCGACTGAACCAAATATTTCTTTTATCCAATCACTCCCATTCCATATTCCAAGCATGAATGTGGGACTCACAACAGGACCAATTAGGGCTTCCTCAAACTTTACCATGTATCCCACCAAGGGATTCCTAGGCCCAAAAAATAAGCATATATTGTAGGCTTTACCAAAATCCTACCATATACGGTCAAGGGATCACTAGGCCCTAAAAAAGCATGGATGCCTTCGGATCTCTCCACTTAAACTGTGAGGAATTTATCTATCTCCACCCTGTAGGGTTTACCATGTATCCCGCCATTACTGGTCAAGGGATTCCTAGGCCCAAAAAGGGTATTCACAACCAGGCTTTACCTTGTATCCTACCATTACCATTCAAGGGATTCCTAGGCCCATCTAGGGTATTCACAACTAGCCTTTACTGTGTATCCCGCCATTACCAGTCAAGGGATTCCTAGGCGTTGTGATTTTCCCTGAGGCCATTCCACTTAGCTTTGAAACCATCTAGAAATCTAGCTCAACCAAGTAAGAGAACCCCATCACACAATTACTATCCAAAAATAGAAAGGCAAGGCTAAAAACCACTATCACACCTGGAAAAACTCATGCCAATCATAATAAGATAACCAAATACACACATGCATGTACCATGCATGCCAAAACTAGCAAGGAAATCATACATATAACTCGATATCTACAAGTAATCTCGTTGTAGCTACTTGATCCCACTCTTCCTTGCTTGATCTTTGTTTCCATTTTCTTTCCTGTCCTTCCTTTTACTTCCTTCCTCCAATTCTAGAGTGCTCCAAGAATACTCTAAGTGTATGAGAGTATGAGAGAGTAGAGAGAGATATCTAAAATTGAATTGACAAAAGGTTGTGAACTAATCCTAAAAGCCTTTTTATCAATGAGGCCTATATTTTCTTCAATTTCCATTATTTTTCTTCATTTTCCTCCTCACATGCAACCTATGACCTTTCACCTTCCTTTTCTCCTAATTTCCATTATTTTCACAAATAAAATTTCAATTAATGCCTATTTTCCTTTCCAAAGCCTTTGTCATTGCCTTAGCCATAATAAACCAAATGAACACCCACACTAGGATGTTTTCCCCAACATTTAGCTTCAAATACCTGTCCCATGACCTTGGTCTTATTTTTCCTTTATTAATTTTATTACATGGATTTTTAACCTCAGGTTGTTACAATGATGTTTTGATCTATATGCTAGTTTGACTTGTTGTGACAGGAACCAAAATAGAATTTCCAATGTCATCTCATTGATAAGTTGTTAATGAGATATGATTTAAATTATTGCAATTTATTATGATGGTTCTCATGGAGAATTGTGTGCCTTGATGTAGGAAAGCATGGAAACTACCCAGTTAGGTGACTAGACTTGGCTGCAAGTTCAATAATAACAACTTGAAGATATTAGAGTGTGTAGTGACATAAGGATTAAAACATTTCAAGCATAGGGTCATTGTCGGACACTGGCACCCAATGGTGCCAACTAATTTTCATGAAGCATGCTATGATTGATATGAGATCATTGAGGTAGGGACTTTCCTTGGTTATGAGACTCTTCCAATGTGACGAAACCTTGCCAAGGAATTGATCTCCTGAGGGACTAGGAAGCAAAGAAAGAGATGCTTGAACTTGGAAGGTGTGTGACTGCATAGGAGGGGTGACTACATTTCCCAAGGGAATGGGAAGCAGAGAAGGGAAGACCAGGAAATTGGTTTTAATGGGTCATGAACATAGCTTATTGAAATCAGAAGCACATTGAGGGTGTGCCAGAAATAGTTAGTTGGGAACTGTGCGCTAAAGGAACAAGAAGTGAATGGATAGTAACGTTGTACATTGGATGAATACAAAACTCTAGAGAAAAGGAAGGAATCCAAGTTGGAATGAGCACATTGGAAGCACCAAAGACTACAAAATGCATCATTAGGAGACGGTTGAATTAATGAATTAATGATTACTGAGTGGTTAGGTAAGCCACTATGCATATGAAATGTGTCGTAAAAGATGAAACAAGCTATGTATATGATGCTCCATAATGACAAATGCTTGGTATAAAGTGTGTTGTGTTGTATATGATTATTGAACACTAACAACATTGTTCCACCTAAAGGGGGAGGGGACTATGACATCCCCTAGTTAATATTCCTTCATTGAATAAATTGTAATTAATTAAAATGGTTGAGAGAGGGACACATATTCCATTACTTGAGGTGGGAAATTTCTTGAGGAATTGGTTATTTTAAATATCAATCACGCATTGACCGAGTGGTTTTAATGGGATGACTATCTATTAAACTAATCCATGAAAATGAAGGATGAGCCCATGTGTCTTTTGGGCATAATTGCAAGCAAGAAAAGGACAAAGATTTAATGAATATTGTGCGTTGTGTTGGCCATGAGAACAACTTGTGAAGAACCATGAAAGACATGGGACTTTTTTTCATATGTGGAAATAAAAAACAACAAGGGTGATCTCTCTGGAGTTAAAGAGAACCATGACGAAAGTGGAGGCTAAGAGGCTCCTGTGGAAGGAGGACCATGCAAGATTCATCTACTCAAGCATATTAGAGCGGTGTGAGGAAGGTATGTGCTCAGGCAGAGTAGAGAAAGATAAAGGAGAAGGATCATTGATGCATTCTGCATGCTTAACTGTTGAGTAGCTGGTGGGTGGAGGCGATGTGGCCTTGGGACACCCTATTTCAGTTGTTAATATTGGTTTAAAGTCTTCAAAATAACTCCACCTCAATCACTAGAATCTGGCTCAAGGGTGATAGCTATAAGTAATCGTGGCCATAACTTGTCTAAGGATGGGTGGAGATTCGAAGCGTCGATCTCAGTTGTCATTTCATTTCAATGTATAAGATAAGTATTTACTTATGCCTCTTACATTTGAATAAAATGTACAGATTATTATATTGGTTGCATGCTTATACTGTTAATGAAGAATGTGGATTCTTATGTGGAAGTGGGATGTTGATTCCCCATATAAATTTATGAGGAATGGTTGAGTTCTTGTATATGTTGGAGAGTTTGACTCTCAATGACTTTCAATCATGAGGAGATGGTAAATATTTGTGTAGATTTCCTTAAGATGAAGAAAGTGTTGGTCAACATGTAGTTTTGTTGATTAATTAAATTTGTGTATGTGAATTATGTTGCATGGACAAAAAAAATGATTAAGTTGTGGTTGGGAACTGGACTAAATTCCCCGTGGTTCTAAGATGTGCATTGAAATGCATGTTCTTTGTGTATTTTTATTAGGCAAGCTAATGGTCGAGCTTATTCCCGTTCCATTGGATTATGAGAGTAGGAATTCAATGTATTTCAAGAAAGTATAATTGATGTATCCGAGCACATGGATTTGGGGTCCCTATGGCCATAATGCACTAGAAGAGAGGTGAAGGATCTTGGATCTTCATCCTCAATCTCGTGAAGATCAAATTTAACCAAGTGGTTGAGTTGTGATGGCTACGAGCTTGGGTGATTTCTCAAGGAAATCATAAATTTTATCTAAGTGCAAGGAAGCGCACAAATAGGCTTGAAATCACATGTAGGACTTGCCAAATCAAGGGTTGGGATGGTCAATAAAAAAGGTTGAACTCAATATGAGCTTTTGTTCGAACCAAGGTGTGCACGACAAGTAGTTGGGTAGGCCCACTAGTCGGGATTCATACCAATCAGGGTCTGTTACCTAGTTGGCCCTAAAGGTATGGTTAGGAAGAACCTCCAGGTTTGGGGTTGAATCAATCAGGCCAGGTTGGGATCAGGGCCTTGGTGAGAATTGCATTTCGGGGGTTCATGTACGAAGATGACCTCTGCATATTTAGAGGATCATGAATATCTATCTACATGGAAACATCCATAGTGGAAAAGTATCCACATAAGGTGCCACATGGGTTGTTACATGGTTTCCACGTGGGAGACAATTATGATGTGGTAGGGTTATAATAGGTCTAACTTTGGATAATCATACATTTTTATCTAAGAGTTGAATTGGAGAACAATTTATATTGTTGGAAATGTATTAACGAGACAAACGTAATGATATCATCTATTTCACATATTTCACAAAATATCATGGACAGAAAACCATCATGTCCAAAACCATGTGTGAAATCCATGCACAATACCATAAGTATGTCCACCCACCTAATATAGGGTCCAAAAAAAAAAATCTTGAGATGTTGTCCTAGACCCCGTATACCCCCCTTGCTATTCCCAGAGCAACATACATGGGAGGCTACTGCCCCCCTTTTGATCCCCCCCACGGATGGGGTAGTCGTGGAAATAATATAACACACAAATACCACTAACCCTATCACTCAGTCTCCATATCTCTCCCTATCACCCTCCACTTTCTCGCAGTCTCACTCGCTCACTTGTCCTAAACTATTCCCCTTCACCCTTTCTATATCTATCCTACCTCGCCCACTTTCTCTCTTCCTCCTCTCCCATTGATTAACTTCTCCCTTCAATCTCCATCTTTCTCTCCTAGGTATTCTTCCTCATTATCTTCCCCTCTCACTCTCTTTCTCTCTCTCACCCCCAATATACCCCTTTCCCCAACTCTACCTCTTTGTCCCTCTCTCTCTATCCTTGTGTCTCTCTACCCCGCTATATCCCTTTCCCTAACTATCCTTCTCTCTAACTTATATGATGCATTCACCTCTTTCCTACTTTACCTATTTCTCTATCCCTCTACCCATTGGATTTCTCTCCCCCTCACTCTTCTCTTCTCATTCACTCTCACTCTCTCTCCCTCTCTATCTTAATCTCACTCTACCCCTCCCCCTACTCCATCTCTCTATCTCTCTCTACCTATCTATCCCTCCCTCACACTTCCCCCTTTATTTCCCCTATCATCTCTCTCTCCTCCTCCCCTCCCTCATTCTTCCACCTTTCTTTTCCATCCCCTCATCCCTCTCCCATTCCACCTCCCCTCCCTCCTCTCTCTCCCATTGTCCCTTCACTTTCTTTCTTCCTTCCCCCTTCTCTTTGTCCTCTACACCTCTCTCCCCCTCACTCTATATCTCTCATCCCTCTCCTTTGTGTGTGTCCATATAACTATCTCCCTTTTAATCCCTCTCCATCTTCCCCACCTATATCCCCATGTCAACTCACCTCTCCTTCCTTGCTCTCTCTCTCTCTCTCCCCTTTAAACACTCCCTCACTCTCTCCTCCTCTTTCGGTCTTCCTCTCTCTTTTCCACTCTACATGTCTCACCCACTCTCCTTCTCTATCCCTTCCTCCCTATCCAACCATATTTTCCTCTTTATCTCTCTTCCTATCTCTCTCTATCTTCTCCCACTCTCCACCTCTTAGTCACTAGCTCTCACACTCTATACACCCCTACATCTTAATCTCTCACACAACATGCTCTCTTTCCTCCTTTTTATCTTAATCCCTATCTCTCCCTTGTCCCTTCACTGCCCCTCATTAAATCTCTTTGTTTTTCCCTCCTCTACCCCCTCTATGTCTTTCTTCCTCTATCTCACTTATGCTATATCTATTGCTCTCTCCCTTCCTTAATCACTCCTTTACAAGAATCCCACTCCCCTTGACTCCCTCTTTCTTTTTCTTCCTCTCTCCCTTTATCATTACCGCTCTCTCTCTCCCCTTCACTCCCCACCTTCCCCTCTCTCTCCCTTTCACTTCCCTCTATCCCCATCTTCCCCTCTCTCCTTCCTCCCTCTATCTCTCATCTCCCTTCCCCATTTTCTACCTTTATCTTTTCCTCCCTCCCTTCTTTCTCTTATTGTTTATGCTATAACTTTCCTTTCCTTCCTCTATCTCCCATCTCTCTTCCGTATTTTCTACCTTTATATTTTTCTCCCTCCTTTCTCTCTTATTGTTTATCCTATAACTTTCCTTTCCTTGAGAGGGAGAAAAAACCGAATATTGTGGAAAAATAAATAAAAATATAGTGACAAACCATAAATAAATTACAAAGAAATCATTTATTATATGTTATTATTTTTATGGATATAATTATTAAAAAGATTAAATAATTCAATCAAAATAATTATGTTATAAGTACTTGGATTTTAGGCATTTGTGGTTCATTTCTTTTGAGCTTTGTCTCGGAGTATCCACAGTAGAAACCATATTTGTCAACGTTTCAAATCCCAACAGGAATCCATCATCATGACCAATTTGAATGATGATATAAGAAGAGCTATGTGATAGGATAAATAGTTAAAGAAATAGTTTTGATTGAAGGTCGGCTGATAATTTCTAATTTATATTTTATTTTTATTTTATCATAATCATCAATAAATTGTTTTTTATTTATTTTATTTTTATTTTTAACAGATTTCATATCGGTTGAATAATTAATTAAATGGAGGTTTATTAAAAAAAAATTAACTTTTTATTTTAATTTTATATACGATTTATGTAATGGACTTATATTAGTGATTGATTAATTAGTTCCTTAATTTCTAATAAAAAAATTATTCTAATAATTACCTAATAATAGTGATTATTACTTAACATAAAAATTATTAAATAATAATTCAATTGTTTAATAATTGTACTAGTTTTAATTAATAATTAATATTATATTTATATCATAAATTTATATTAAGAATCTTTATTCATGTATTTTTATGATAAATATTATAAAATATTCCATAATAATTATTCTTATTGAATTACAATTTTAAATCTAATTTTTATTAAGTTATAAGATAGATATTTTGTTTGTTACTTTGTAAAACTATATTAGATAGAATAGTTTTTATTATTCTCTTATTATATAAATATAAACTAGATAGTTAAAAATGATTTAATAGTTTATTATTGTTATTATTATAAAACAAATTAACTTATTATATTAAATAATCTTCATATTTAATTGATAATGGATTATTATAAAAAACTAATAGTTATATCTATTTTATTTATTTCTTGTTTTATATTAATTATAAATATATAGTTATAAGATTAGATATTTATAAGGATAGGAGAGGAAAAAATACTACCTGATTATCTGGGATGCTTTGGTGGTTCTAACTCTCTAATTAAGGGAAGCCAACTTCTACTGATCTCAATACCGTTGTCCCTATTGAGATTTTCCAGGAATGCTTCCCAAGAGCTGAAGTATGAGATCTTCCATTCTCAATATCAGCTCCATTCTCTTTCAGTATTTTTTGTAAAGAAAGACCTGTTTCGCCAATGTAACTTTTGTCACATGAACAATCAATTTTATAAACCCCTTTGGGTTGTTGTCGATCAATGTCATCCTTGACAGACTTCATACTTTGTTTAATTGTTCCAGGAGCTGAGAACTATGTGACTATGTCTTCCTTTCTTAGGATTTTAGAAATCTTATATGTCACCCCATGAATATATGGTAGGAAGACTTTACCACCCTAGTTTAGGTCTTAGGCCCTATGTATCTCAAATAACACCCTCCTTTCTCCTCTCTCTATGGCTTTCTTAATTTCTTTTACTTTGTAGCCTATACTCTTAAATACTGAAGATAAATGTTCCTTCTCTTCCCTAAGATGTTCAGAGTCAGAAATTAGAAAGGCCCTAATGGCAAGAGTGTTAAGCACACTGAAATTTTAGGATGGATGATGGTAGGAGTCAACATGGAGATAGCTTTCTATGTGACTGGATTTCCTAAAAACTTTATGTCCTAAAGAGCCGTCCATTTTTCTAATGATATGTACATCTAAGAATGGGATACTATTGTTTTATTTTATCTTCATAGTGAATTTTATCTCGGGAGAAATAGAGCTTAGGTGCAAGAAAAACTTATCAAGCTCTTCCCTACCATGGGTCTATTTTAGGTTGGTATCATCAACGAAATGTCTCCACCAAGCTGGCCTCAAAAGGTATGATTCAAGGGCCTTCTCTTCAAGGTACTCCATGTATAAGTTGGCCACAATTGGTGATAGGGGTGATCCAATTGCTACCCTCGATAATATCCTCCTTGGAATGTGAAAATGGTTGATCATAAGCAAATCTCACCTAGTTTTGCACTTTCTGGGTTCGTAACCTCCTTTATAGCTTGAATAGCTTCATCCAAAAGAATCTTGGTAAATAATGAAACCACATCAAAACTTACTAAGATGTCATCCTCATTTACCCTTTCATTCTTGATAAGATTCACAAAATCATGGAAGTCCTTGATAAAAAAATCAGTGTTCCCAACTAGGGGTCTAAGGATTATGGCAACATACTTTGAGTTCATAAGTTGGGGAGCCAATAGTATTGACTATTGGTCGAGGAACCCCTTTCTTATGAATCTTGAGCAACCCATAAATTCTTAGGATGGTCTCATAGGAAGGAGTTAATCTCTCTTTTTTTTTTTCCTCAAAGATGGAGTATTAAATTCCCTTCTTGACCTCTCTCATAATTTTAGGAATTGGATTGGTGTTAAGCCTCTTATAACTGCCACAACTAAGGTGTTCATTCATTTTGCAAATGTAGTCTTCTTTATCTAGGATCAGGCTGCCCCTCCCTTGTCTACCTTAAGAACTACAATTTTGTCATTATTTCATAGGGACCTAAAAACAATTTGTTCTTCCTTAATCAAAGTTACTTTTGGGAATTCTAACTTTCCTCATTATAAGAGCAAATTCTTGTCTCATTGCTTCCTTATCTTCCAGAGAGAAGTTATTTATCCCATCTTCTATGCTACAAATGATCCTCTCAAATGGAATGCTCTTTGGAGCAAGTGCGAACCCTAAACTTTTGTTGAGGACACTAATAATTTTTGGGTCTAATTCTTGGGAAGACAAATTGACTACCCTTCTCTTGGGAAGGGTTCCCAAGGATAAGTTGGAACCTAAATTATCCAATCCTGTTGTGCTTACAGAATTCAGTGAATTGTAGTTACTGCTTAATGAACTGCTTCCATAATTGCTGCTTAATGAATCGCTTCCTACTGAACTATCGTTGTCGTCAGCGTGTCCTACATCTTGGCTCTTATCTGTTTTACTTAGTTTTCCAAGGCCATTATTAGTTCCTGGATCCCCGAAATTTTTAACATTTGATACATTGTTGCTTAATGTTAAATTAATCCCTACGGTTTTTAATTCTCCGCCGATTTTTAATTCTCCTGAGACGCTGGGATGGCTTCCTTGGTTCATGCTCAGAATCAAAATTTTCTGAACTGCTGCTAGTTGACACATGACTGGGGCTGTGTATGTCCCCAAACTTCATCCTATCCGCGTCCCCTAACCTACCTGCTTTGTTGTTGTTTGGAATGTCAACGTCCTCTAGCCTGCTAGTTTTTCTGTTGTTTTGTGTGTCAACGTTAATTGTTTTGTTTGTGCTTTCCCATTTGCTGGAGTTGGGAACGGTCTCCACCGTCCAACAATGCCTGTCAAAGCTGCTCAGAGTTGAAGCTTCGATGGGTCTGTCGTCCTCCATCCTGCTGCTGCCCTGAATGTCAGCGTTAACAAATAATTACGCTCTCTCATGTTTCTGTTGCGCTCAACCTCATTGTGCTTGTCCTCCTTGGGTTTACTCCACGCTATCACCTTCACTGCGTTTTTTTTCAACGAGTTTTCTAACCTATTCTGCTCACTGTTGGCTGGATTATCAACCATTTATAACCGATTTTCCTTGTTACTGCCTCGAACAACAGCTTTGTTCGATTTTTCTGCCTTTTCACTTTGTCTGGAATTGGGGTCACCCTCCTAACGTTCACGTTCCTTGGATTTATCCCATGTCTTGCGGTTTTCTCTAATGAAGCTTGGTTAGAGTGTTGAAAATGTAATTTCAACACAGCCGTACCAACGCCCAAAACCACCACAGTAAAACCACAAACCCGCGGTGAGTTTCTCGGATCGCTTTTGTGTGAAGGCAGTTTTCGTACATAAGCGACCCGAGAAAATTTAGAGCTGACGCGTGGCTCTCCCCATACGTCACCCTCTAACAGTTTCTTGGGAGGTAAAGCTCAGTTAAAAATGCTCACCCGATATTCTCCTCCGCCTTCCGATCTACTCCATCGCTCTCCACCGTTGATTGTTCAAAGCTGCATACGAGGCTGCAATAAATGTTACGTGAGGTAAAGTTCGGTTAAAAAGGCTCACCCGATATGTCCTGAACCGTTGGATTAAAAGAGTGGCTGCCCACCGCCGATTAAGTCAAAGCTGCATACAGGTCTGCAGGGCATGGAGATTGCGTGAAGTAAAATAAATTTTTGGTTGACCGCGAGTTTTAATATTAATGCATTTAATAAATTTGTCATAGTTGTAGGTAAAAGATTTTAATTTTAATGTTACGGAGGTATGGCGAATTTATAATAGGTATGGGCAATGTCATATAGTTTTAATTTTATTGTTTTTAATTATTCACGGGTGTAAGTCTTGTTTTACTGAACAAGTAAAACATATTGTAATTTTTTTTGGTCAAGTGAATTGTATTGTGAAATGAAACGCACAGCAGTGCGAGTAAGAAAACCAGGGGAAGCATGTATCAGTAAAAACCATGAAGTATTTCACACAGTAGTGAAAAGGGTAATGTAAGTTTTGGTGAGAAATTTTCACACAGCAGTGTGTTGATCTTTTTATTTCCTTTACAGCAGTAAATCCTTGAAATTTTTGTTTTCACACAGTAGTGAATGTAAAAGAAATTTTTACACATAGTGGTGTAAAATTTCAAAATGAGACAGAGTAACTTTTGGTAAATTTCTTTTGGTGAATCCCTCTGAGTGAAAGAGGATGAATATGTATCAATGATTTTGTTTTAATGAATAGAAATCTTTTATGGTGGTGCAATACTCTGTTCTCAGTAAAAAAAATTTAAAAGCTTCCCTGTGCAAAAAGATCCTGGAGTAAAGGAAACAGATCATTGCCTCTGTGTGCTTGAATTGTTTGTTTTTGGGATTTTACCAGAAAAATCCCCAACAGTGGTATCAGAGCTGGCTTAGGCTCTTTGAAGGCGACAAAGAAGCTGAAGGGAAGAGTCTTTTGCTGCAGCAGTAGATCTTCTCCAGCAGAGTGAAGGCTCAGTCAAGAAAATACTCAGGTATTTCACAAAGTTTTTTTATGTGTTGCTGAAGAAGCAGTCAGTTGTTTTAAAATACAGTCAAGAAATTGAAGCATAACTAAGGATGCAAGGAATGGCCAGCACAAGCACTGGTATGGGTATGTTTAACACCCAACTCCCACAGTTTAATGGGAAAAACTATGACTATT
>APFE030601368.1:6263-24965 GCA_000404065.3 Pinus taeda | reverse complement strand
TGAAGCTGTAAATTGTGCAGCGTATATTCTAAACAGGTGTCCTACAAAAGCAGTGATGAACAGAGTGCCAGAAGAAGCATGGAGTGGGAGAAAGCAAGGAGTCACCCACATGAGAGTTTTTTGATGTGTGGCCTATGCACACATTCCAGATCAGCTAAGGAGGAAGTTGGACAGCAAAGGGGAGAAATGTATCTTCATTGGATACAGTGAGGAATCCAAAGCCTAAAGGTTGTATATCCCATCTACCAAGAAGTTTTTCATCAGCAGAGATGTTCAATTCATTGAAGAGGAAGCTTGGGATGGAAGCATAGAGAAAACAGTGAATGTTAAAAACTGTTTGTCTCATGATGAAGATGATGAGGAGGTGGCTAAAATGCATCCTCAAATAGCAGCACGAACACAAGGACAGCAAGGGACACCATTGAGGATAAATGAGAGTGCTTCTCCAAGCACACCACAAGGAAAACAAGGGACACCATTGAAGATAAATGAGAGTGCTTCTCCAAGCACACCACAAGAAGGAAATTCAAGTGCGTCTTCAAGCACTTGCACACCAAATGAAAGAGGTAAGAAGTTTAGAAATCTAAGTGATATTTATGATGAAGGAATGAATTCCTTATTTGCCTTGTTTTGTCATGTTGATGATCCTATTCATTTCGAGGATGCAATTAAAGATAAGAAATGGATAGAAGCTATGGATGAGAAGATGAATGCCATAGAAAGAAACAAAACATGGGATTTGGTTGAGCTACCAAAAGGTAAAGAAGTCATTGGAGTGAAATGGGTTTACAAGACCAAGAGCAATGCTGAAGGCAAGATAGAAAGGCACAAGGCAAGGCTGGTTGTCAAAGGGTACAAGTAGCAGTATGGGAGAGATTATGAGGAGACTTTTGCACTGGTTGCAAGAATGGAAACCGTGAGAGCAGTGCTGTCCATAGCAGCACAAAACAAATGGAAAGTCTACCAAATGGACATGAAGTTAGCATTCCTAAATGGATTGTTAAAGGAAGAGGTTTATGTTGAACAACCTCTAGGCTATGAGAAGAAAAGTGAAGATCATAAAGTGTGCAAATTGAAGAAAGCTCTTTATGGGCTGAAGCAAGCGCCAAGAGCATGGTACAGCAGAATAGATTCATATCTACTGGAAAATGAATTCGACAAGTGTGAAGGAGAACCCACCGTCTACATCAAAGAAAAAGATGGTAATATTTTAATTGTTGTCTTATATGTTGATGATGTTATTTTCACAGGTAATGATGATCAGCTCATTAAGAATTTTAAATCAGTCATGAAAGAAGAATTTGAAATGACTGACATGGGTTTCTTGAGATACTTCTTAGGCATAAAAGTAGATCAAAATGAAAAAGGAATTTTTATCTCACAGGCAAGATATGTAAATCAAGTATTGAGCAGATTTAATATGCAAGAATGCAAGGCAGCGATCACTCCCACAGTGATGGGATTAAAACTCAGCAGAGAGGAAAGCAGCAAGGATTTTGATCCTAGTTTGTACAAGAGTATTGTAGGCAGCCTTATGTATTTAACAACAACTAGGCCTGACATTATGTATGCTGTTAGTTTAATTTCTAGATTCATGGAGAGGCCAAAGGAGGCACATTGGCAGGCAACAAAAAGAATTTTGAGGTATGTCAAAGGTACTAAAATGTTTGGAATTTTATATAATGTCTCAGAACATTCAGATTTGGCTGGATACACTGATAGTGATTGGGCTGGAAGTGTTGATGATTGGAAAAGCACTTCCGGTTATGTTTTTCATATGGGTTCAGGAGCCATTTCATGGGCTTCTAAGAAGCAGTCCATTGTAGCATTGTCTACAGCAGAGGCTGAATATGTGGCAGCTACGACAGCAGCATGTCAAGTAGTTTGGATGAGAAGGGTGTTGAGGAGCTTAGGCCAAGAGCAGGCAAAAGCGACAGTGATTTTTTGTGACAATAGGTCAGCTATTGCATTGTCAAAGAATTCAATGTTTCATAAGAGAACGAAACACATTGATACAAGGTTTCACTACATCAGAGAATTGGTGAACAATGGAGAAATTGTCCTAGAACATTGCAGGATTCAAGAACAGGTTGCAGACATCTTGACAAAGCCATTGGATCAGAAAAGCTTTGAATTTTTGAGGAAGTGTCTGGGTATGACCGAATGCCCAGCAGTTGAAATTAAAGGGGAGTTTTGAAAATGTAATTTAAACGCAGCCGTACCAATGCCCAAAACCACCACAGTAAAACCACAAACCCGCGGTGAGTTTCTCGGACCGCTTTTGTGTGAAGGCAGTTTTCGTACATAAGCAACCCGAGAAAATTTAGAGCTGACGCGTGGCTCTCCCCATACGTCACCCTCTGACAGTTCCTCGGGAGGTAAAGCTCGGTTAAAAATGCTCACCCGATATTCTCCTCCGCCTTCCGATCTACTCCATTGCTCTCCACCATTGATTGTTCAAAGCTGCATACGAGGCTGCAATAAATGTTACGTGAGGTAAAGTTCGGTTAAAAAGGCTCACCCGATATTGTCCTGAAGCGTTGGATTAAAAGAGTGGCTGCCCACCGTCGATTAAGTCAAAGCTGCATACAGGTCTGCAGGGCATGGAGATTGCGTGAAGTAAAATAAAATTTTGGTTGACGGCGAGTTTTAATATTAATGCATTTAATAAATTTGTCATAGTTGTAGGTAAAAGATTTTAATTTTAATGTTATAGAGGTATGGCGAATTTATAATAGGTATGGGCAATGTCATATAGTTTTAATTTTATTGTTTTTAATTATTCACGGGTGTAAGTCTTGTTTTACTGAACAAGTAAAACATATTGTAATTTTTTTTGGTCAAGTGAATTGTATTGTGAAATGAAAACCATGGGAAGCATGTATCAGTAAAAACCATGAAGTCTTTCACACAGCAGTGAAAAGGGTAATGTAAGTTTTGGTGAATACGTAATTTTCACACAGCAGTGTGTTGATCTTTTTATTTCTTTTACAGCAGTAAATCCTTGAAATTTTTGTTTTCACACAGCAGTGAACATAAAAGAAATTTTTACACACAGTGGTGTAAAATTTCAAAATGAGACAGAGTAACTTTTGGTAAATTTCTTTTGGTGAATCCCTCTGAGTGAAAGAGGATGAATATGTATCAATGATTTTGTTTTAATGAATAGAAATCTTTTATGGTGGTGCAATACTTTGTTCTCAGTAAAATAAAATTTTAAAGCTTCCCTGTGCAAAAAGATCCTGGAGTAAAGGAAACAGAGCATTGCCTCTGTGTGCTTGAATTGTTTGTTTTTGGGATTTTACCAGAAAAATCCCCAACATAGAGCTGGTTGCCTTTTGCCCTGCTGCTGTGGAGTGTTCAAACCTCCACGAACTGGTTTCTATTGACCTATGACTTGAATCGTTGCCTGATCTATTTATTAATGTGAAGAGTTTCTTTTGTGATCTTGATTGAGCAATGCGGCCTTCATTTTGAGCTTTTAGAGCTGCTTTGGCATCTACTACCGACCAGAGATCTATGCTAATGCTGCTGGCCAATTTCAGATGCTAAGAAAATGCCAGCCGTCCAAGATTGCCCAGGGAAGCCCTAACTTTTCTAATTTCTGCAAGGACCAGACTTATGCTTAATTTAAAAAATGTCTTACTATTAAATTTGTTATGTAATCTATGATTAATCTGTGCAAAAGAGGGAATTAGGTTATTATCCTACTAACTTTTAAGAAATTGGAAATAAGTACTTATACTTTTAAAATGTAATATATGACATATGATTAAAAAGAGGTGACATATTTAATAGGTGCTTTTTTTGATCTTCACCATGGAATAATTTAATTAATAAAATATTTCTTACAAATTATAAGTATTTATAGAATTAAAATATAAGTGGATCAATGAGAAAAACCTAGATCTTTAAAAGGTAATGATGCCTAGTTGTCCTCATGACTAAAAAGATTTAGTTGATCCATGTAACAGGTCTATATTTTTGACAAATAGTTATCCGGAGATGCAATTGCTTGCGCTAGAACCATACTGGTGATAAAGTTGAGGGAATTTGGGCTCTTTCTCTCTAGCGAAAACCTAAATTACAACCACTTGGTACCAAACTTTTAACTCTCCACTCTTCAAATTTTTGAAAGTAATTTTTTTCTCTAAATTCACATTAGAAAATTAAATTGACATTTAATAATTTAATAAAAAATAATAATTTATCTATGCATCAAGTGGCAAGTGAAATTCACTATAGTTTTTAAAATTAGATATTGAACCATGTCACTGCAGCATTCTGTGTAATATTCCATTTCGATCACAACCTTGGTTAGAGTCCCGTGATAAATCCGCTTTTATTATTATTATTATTGCTGTTCTGTTTAATTCACAAGTTTGATGACACAATTTGGGAAAATTTTAAAATATATATCAGAGCTGATTGATCAGAGCTGTTAGAATCTGATAACATAAAAAGAGTCACCAGAGAATTCAAAGCCAGTTGCAATGTTTTTCACTTTTGTGATGATGATACCGCGACCCTAATGCTTTTTGCTTTTGTGATAATGGTACGGCAACTGTTAGCCATGTGGTTTTTTTTTTCCTTTTGTTTTTCCTTTTGCGATCATTGTGACTTTAAGCCAATTTTGTTGGTGGACTTTTTAGATTAAGGATTTCATAGATTAAAACCTAAACTTCTTAGATTAAGGATTTCAGAAATTAGAAAATAAAAATAAATGGTGGAATGTGATAATTAAATTTATTTATGGGGTGATTTCGCTATCAAATAAAGTTAAAATTTTTTCTTACATATCAACATATTTTTTTTAAATTATTAAAATGGGTAATCTATCAAATTTGATCAGTATTTCAGATTTGAAATTCCTTGAAAATACAAAAATAATGATAGCTAGAAAAATATTTTATAAAATTTTCAATTTTTTTATTAATTTATTAAATCGAGATTATTAAATATATTTTAAAATAAAAGTTAATGTATAGAATTGTTCTATTATTAATTAATTTGTTATAATTAGGTTGATATTTTTGAAATCCTAGGGTTTCCTGGTTGACCTTAGGCTCTTTTTGATTATCTGTTATGTATCTCATGGTTGTTCTTGTCAAAATTGTGGGGATCACTTGAGTTTGACCACTTATTGAAAGATCCATGGTGGCAACTATAGGGGCAAGGTGGGGATGCTCAAACCCCTCCTACCGCAAAATCCTAATGGAGGATTCTAGAAGTAGACACAAACAAATAGGAACATCTCATCAACTGGTTTTAAGTAATGCAACTATCGAAGGTCAAGCCCCAACACAATCAGGAGATAAATTATTGCTCAAAACTTTTTTGCAGAGCTTCTCTCGAAACTGGTGGTGGAAATTGAGGTAGAAAGTCACTCATTTATGCATTAATTCTAGCAAAAGCTCAAAGTTCTTAAAAGCCACATCAAGAAGTGGAATGAGGAGGAGTTTGGAAATATTTTTGAAGCCAAACTCAAATTGGAGGAGAAAATGGAAATCATATATCAAAGGATCATTTTGGAAGGAAAACCTGAAGAGCTCATCTGAAAAGAAGCAACCACTTGGCCCTTCTTGAGGAGTGTCGATCACAGGAAGAGATTATTTGGAAGAAAAAATATTGAATTCAATTGTTGAAGAAAGGAGAAAGGAATTCAATTTTTTTTCATAATTATGTGATTAAACATAGACACCACAATAGAATCTTCTCCTTGGTAAACTCAAATGGGTAGAGGATTAGGAACCATAAAGGCTTGGAATTGGAATTCACAAGCTACTATAATTCTCTTTCAATGGAAAGTAATGAAAAAAGGTAGCAGGCTATCAAAAAAATCATAGCCAGCATCCCAACTAGAATCAATAGAGAACAAAATCAAGTCCTCATCCGTGAAGTCCCCCTTGTTGAGGTTGAGGAGGAGGTGATGGTAACACCCAAGAACAAGGCATCTGGTTTAGATGGTTACATTAATAACTTATTTCAAGCTTGTTGGCCCATTCTGAAATACAACATCCTCTCAGTAGTGGAAGAGTCACGGGTATCTACATCCATCCTCCCTGCTTTTATTGCTACTCCTTTCACCCTCATACCTAAATCTCACAAATCCTCTAAAGCTAGCAATTTACATCCCATCACTCTCTGACTTGTGTATATTTTTGTTTTGTTTATTTATTTTCCATTAATTATTTATAATTTAGCTTATTTTATTTCTATTAATTGTTTTTATTTATTAAATGATCTTGTCTCAATTAGGGTCTTGATTCCTTTTTATAATTTGTTATTTACCTTCTCGTTTGGAGTTTGACTTTGATTTTTTATTTTTTTCTTCGAATTATTTCCCAGTAATAGACTTTTTTAATAATATTTGATTTTAATACATAAATTTTAAATATTATCTTTCAAAACTAGTCATTTAATATAGTCGTTACTTATTAATATTTTTTTTTAATCAATTAATAAATCAATATCATAATTTAAATAGTATTTTTCAAAAACATGTTGTTTAATATAGTTGTTACTTAAGAATATTTGTTTTTTATATATTAATAAATTAGTATCATGATTTAAATATTATTGTTCAAATATAGCCATTAGATTATGGTATCTACATTGCTCTCTATTTGAGCCTTTGCCATGGTATACCTCTTCATTTGGTTCTGATGACGAACCACACTTGTTGGTTTGAAATGTGTTGGCCAAAAATTTCTCTTATTTGATTTCTACTGAAAGACTTTTCCTAATTCATTATGGATCATAGAAGCCCGAATTCAGAAATCTCAAATCTTCTCAAGTTTCTTCTACTTGATCTCATCTCCATGGAAAAAATTAGTTATGTGGAAGTAAGGAAAATCCTCGATGGCATAATAGTGTCTGTTGACATCATTGACTCTCTTAAAAAGCTAAGGATGGTTGGAATAATACTTAGACTTTTTGAAATCTTTCAACTAGCTCAATTGGAACTACTTTCTCCGTGCCCTTTAGGCCTTTGTTCTTTTGAATGAGTGGAGAAGATATGTATGTTCTCTAATCTACTCCCCTTTCTCCTCCATCCTTCTCAATGTCTTATCGACATGCACTTTTAACTCTTCTAGGGGTATTCACGAAGGATACCCATTCTCCCCTTTCTTATTTATCCTAGTAGTAGAATGGTTGTGCTACCATCTATCAGTATTTTTTGCATCAACACAAGCTTAAAGGGATAAAAATAGCTCAAAATAGTTGACCTATCTCCCACCAACAATTTGTGGACAACACCATGCTTATGGGGATGTTGGCAATGCAAGAAGATAAGGCTATCAAACAAGTTTCAAAAGATTACATGCTCACCTTAGGTACTTCCATAAATCACAAAATCACAAATTTATGTTCTTAATGTGCACCCAACTATTCAAGCACATGTTGCTAGGCTCTTGGATTTCTAGCAAAACTCACTTCCATCCAAATATTTGAAAGCTCCCATGGTAGACAACTCTCTCAAAGCTATGCATTGGAAAGATATGTTTCTCAAGATATCTAAAAAACTAAGTGATTGGACCTTCAGAGCCTTGAACTTGGCAGGAAGGCTTTCCCTCTTCAAATTTGTTCTAATGACTCTTCCCATCTACCATCTCTCAACTTTAGAAACCACTGACGGCACCATAAAATACATCAAGTAGTTGTAGTGTTCCCTCCTATAGGGAGGATCCCTTTAGGAAAAAAATGGGACCTTGTTGTATGCAAAATCTTATGTAAGTCCAAACTTCTTGGAAGTCTTAGCCTGAGAGACCCTAAAACTTTGAACCAAGTCCTAGGATCCAAAATTTGGTGGATATGGATCCAGGGGGGAAAATGTTATCGAAGCGTACCTGGAATTCCAAATATGGGGAGAATCTCTTGCTATAGAAAAAACTTGAAAGGAGATATCAGGTGCATGGCTCTTTTATCTAGTATCTAGATGATAGAAACAAGTAGTTGGTGCCACAAAACTACCTTTGGGAAGTCAATAATTGGAAATCAACACTCTTCTGGAAGAATATTGGAAACATCTTCCTAAGCTTAGTGGAGAAGATGATTTCAGGGCTATCATAGTAGCAACAAAGCAACAAAATGATTCAGTTTTAGTTTCCTTTTGGAAAAGGGATATGGAGGGAACCCATTAGTGAATATTGAAGTCCAAAGAAGACTAGGGAATAAATACTAGGTATGAGGAATTTGATAATTCTGAGAAAATTATTTGGAAAAGAAAGATCTCAAACATCAAAGAAGATGAAAATATTTCACATGGGCACAAGCTAGTAGGAACATTCATGGTCAAGGAGGCACACAACTTAGCAGCAAACCATATCCAACTTCCCTCAAGAGGAATGTGGAAGAAGGTTTGGCTTCAAAATAATTGGCCAAAAGTAGCACACTCTATGTGGCTATTAGCCACAAAAAGTGCCCTCATGTAGGAAAAATTAATTTTATAGGTTATGAAGGGCCTTCAATTTGCTACCTATGTAGCTTGACAACGGATAATAGGGAACATCTCTTCAATTCTTGCTCATTCGTCGAGGAGATTTGGATTTTCCTTCAGGATTTATTTAGAAAATCAGACAGAGTCAATTCAAATCTCCTCTCAACAATTTTGAATTGGAACAATGTTTCCTTCTATAACTCTATCATCAATAGAGCCTAGACAGTCCTTCCTAGCTTCCTCCTATGGCTAGTTTGAAATGAACATAAATCAGATTTTTTTTGTAATTCCTCCTCCTTAGTTAATATCATCTAGGTCCACTATCATCCTTCCACTTAAAGACATTTTTCTCTCCTCTCAGTGGTTATCCCACTTTGAAAATGTCCCATATTGGCAAAGCTTAATATCCCCCCACCTAAAATTGCCTTTTGTTTTTTCTCCCCTCCCCTTTTCACTCAAATTCTAGTTCCCTCTCCCCGATGGATTCATTAAGTTTAAATTTGATGGGGATTCTAAAGGGAATCCTAGGGAAGTAGGCTTCAAAGGCATTTTTTGAGACCATACTAGTCCTTTACTCTTTCTATTCTTTGGCTCCTCAAACCTTGCATCGAACAACACAACTAAGTTATATGCACTCTCGGATGGACTATGATTAGCTATATGCAATGACTTATCTAAGGTGATAGTTGAAGGAGATTCAAATTTGATAATAACTTCCCTTAAGAAGCTAATTAATGGCACCCTAGTGGAAAAATTACCAAGTCTAGCTAGAGGCTAGAGCTTTACATCTCTAGAACGACAACTCTTTTATGTTAGATCTCGTTGGTTATCCATTTCATGTTCATTGGGAAAAATAAAAAGTTGCCAATTTTTTAGAAAATAAGGGATGTGAAGTGGTAACTATAGTGATTCTATTAATTTCCAGAGCAGTAATCTAAAGAAGAAGAGGATGACGAGGAAATGGGAACTCACATAAATGAGGAAATATAGAACCCACTAGAAAGTGTAGCAAACAAAGGATTTAATCCTGAAGCAGTAGGAACTCTAGTCCCAACATTGTAGAAGGAAAAGATTCTCGTAGAAAAGGAGATGAGAGGTTACAAATGACATCATGTACCTGAGAGTTCAGATTTAGATATGGAAAAGACAAGGATGATTAAATATAACTAGCTAGCACTTATAATGGCCAGTCCTAATCAAGTAGGATGGTAGAAAGTAGAAAAGAAAAAAGGAAGAAAATGGTAACTAAGTATTTTCATATAGACCCAAGGTGTTTATTTTATTGTTTTTATTTTTCCTGTCTCTTTGGGCACTAATTTTGACTAGTTTGATTGAATTCTCTTTGAGCATCTACAAAATGTAATTTTGTTTTCATTATTAAAATTACGATATTTCCTTTGGAAAAAATAACTACAATGCTTTTCTCTTCCCCATAAGATTTTCCCAACTTGACTTGGAAACAAGAGTGCTCAAAGCTCATGTAGAAACCCTATTAAAGGAAATTTCAACTTGAAAGTGGCCTCCTAAGGAATAATAATAAAATAGTAGTTAAAATAATAAATTAAGAGTTATAAATTTTGGAGGGAAAAGAAGAAAACTATTTTTTTTTTTAATTGTATTTTTGGCTTATCTCCTTATAAGTTTACTCAAATTTCAAGTGTAAACACTCATTGGATGTGGAATTAAATTCCACATCCAACAAGTACCCATTATGCATACTTTAGAGAAGACCCACATTGATAAAAATTGAATATACATTAAAAAAATGTGTTGAAGACACTTTTTTAATGTATCTTTAATTTTTTATCAATGTGGGTCTTCTCAGAAGTATACATAATAGGTACTCGTTGGATGTGGAATTTAATTATGGATACAACGAGTGTCTACACTTGACATTTGAGTAAACCTATACAGAGATAAGCCAAAAACACAATTAAAAAAAAAAAAAAAGTAGTTTTCTTCTTTTCCCTCTAAAATATTTACATGTATCTCATTTTAAATTTAAAGGATTTTTATTGGTTTACATATTATGACATGGAAATTACCTAAAAATTTCATGGGCACTTTTAGGTTGAAATTTCGTCTAATGACTCATAACCCCTCGATTAGGGTGGCATCCAAAGGATATGTCATGATAACAATGAGGATGATATTAATGGTATGGAAGAGGCAAGGATGGTTCCACCACCATCACCCTCCAATTGTCCTTCACTAAAACAAGTAATCTCTCTCTCACACTTGAATCATGCCACTTCCACCATATTGGAAGGCTCCCTCTCCAATTTCTCAAAACTAATCAAGTGTGATAGCCCTAGGCTAATTCACCTTGATTGTGAATTTTTCATATAACTTTATTATAATTAAAAAAGATTTGAGACTTGGGACATAGATTCTAGAGTTTGAGGAAGGAGGTTGCTTGGGATTTGAAGGAAGATGGGATTGTTTTATAATTGGACTAATCATATCAATTAATAGAGTTGGGAAAGAGGACAAAGGAACCATTCCTGTCTTGGATAAATACACAAGGAAGAAAGAAGATAATTTATGGATAATGGGCTACATTGGTAGTGGCATACTTGAAGTCAACCAAGAGGAAGTGGGAGGCGGGGGAGGAGGGGGGGAAGAGATGACACAAAAACACCCACCACCACTGAAAAATGATAGAACCACCATAGTTGAGGGGATAAGACATACAAAAGGAGTGTATTCCTATACAACAGAAAGTGATTGCAACACAGCAGTGAAAGGACCTACAGATAAGGCATTTTCTCCTTAGCACATAGAATTCAGGAACACAATATTCTCGAAGGGAATTATCATGCATTGAGGGAGACGATTTTGATGCAAAGAAAAATGAACAACATAGGAAAGTGTTGTTGAGAAATAACAAGAGGGGAAACTTTGAGGAAGACACCAAAGAAGGAAATTACTACATTTTAGAGGAAGAAAAATCGATAACATCGAAGGAAAAGAGTAGAAATCTTTGGGATGCTACCAAAATGAAAGAAGTAGAGAAATCATTTGAATGAGCATTAGAAGGTGGTAAGAATAACCCTTAAGTGAGGACACTAGTCTTTGGTTTCCTAGTAAGGCTAGAGGGTGGAGTTGGTTTTCTCTGGATTCCCTTGACATCTTGGCTAGAGGCATGTTCCTTGGATTCATGGTAAGGAGAATTTCTTTAGATCCTTTACCTGTTTTCTAATTTTTATAGTGGGTTCTAGATTCCCAGGATTGGTTCAAACCACTATGTGAAAGAATTTTTGGGGGTGGAGGTGTTAAGCCTATGGATTCCCTCATTCATTTTAGGGTGGAGGTGGTGAGCCTCTGGATTCCCTATTCTAGCATGTAACGATAGATCCATAGTTCTTATTGGAGTAGCTGAAGGGTGGAGGTGGTGGACCTCTGGATTCCCTACGAGATATTGACTACATGAAGTAGCTGGTGGGTGGAGGTGGATAGTTCTCTAGAGCCCCAATTTTAGCTGGAAGAATTGGTTTAATCCCTAAATCACTCACCCTCAAGCTGTGGAATATGGCTTGTGCTGACACTGCAATGTATCTACGGTTGGGTGGAGAGTTGAAGTCCCAACCTTAGTTGTTGAGCATATTTACCAGATAAGTGTATACTCAAGGATTTGTACATTGATTGCTAAGCATATGTTAAATGTGTATGATTAAGCCTATTTTGGTCTTGGTTTAAATTGTTAGTGTAATGATTGTGATATAACGTGGAATGTGATTTCCTGCATGCTTAAGGAAGGATGATTTCCTGTGTGGTTCTTGAGTAACTTAATGAATTCTTGTACATGTTGATGATCTGGTTTTATGTTTATTATTACCCCAAGAGATTAGGAGATCTCTAAACTATTATGAGCTTGATATTGGTCCAATGGGCCCAAGTATAAATGGAGGGATGAATATTTGTCTTATTATTTATGTAACTAGTAGATTTGGGTTTCAAGCCTTGTTCTAGTATTGCTAAGCTCATGAAGGATATTGTTGTATATATATATATAATATATATATATAATATATATATATATATATATATATATATATATCAACTTACCTCAGTTTTTTGTCTAAAATTCATCCTTTTTCATCTTTTCTTTTACTTATGTGAGATTTACTTACAGATGCCTATGAGATATGATCTCGATTCCGACCTCTTGCCAAAATTTAAACAAGATGATACCACTTTGATTTCTAACCATATTCATGAATGTTGTTATCGCAAGAGGATGGTTAGGACCAAGCTTCTTGAAGAGATTTTACTAAAATGGTTCATTCAGTCTTTCAGACCTCAAATTTCCAAAGACATGTCTATATTTTGACCCATAATCAAGGAGAAATCCATCTTAGTTTCCCAACAACTAGATTTGATGTATTCGCAAGCAGAAACGCTTTATGAAGTACTTACTAACGATCGTAGGCCTTCGATTAACCTACAAAAGGTTATTCTCAGCCCAAATGTTGATGGAATGGTTAGGTATGCTTTTGATTATGTGACCAAGTTGGTGTGTAGCTTGGCCACATGATCATTACATCGCAAGCCCCATCAAGTGTGTATGGCTCTACTAAAGCACCCTCTTAAGAGTAATCCACCGATGTTCTGATGGCGAAGTCCACAACACCTAAGAACAACCAACAAACTTGTGGTAAAAAAAATAATAAGAAGAATAAACAAAAAAATCAAACTACTCAGGAATCTCAACCAAATCCTAAGAATCTGGGAGGGGGCACTAGTGAGCATTGTCGAAATATTAATTTCCCTTTTAAAGTTTGTCAAGGAGAACATCTTACTCATGAATTCCCTCATATGGATAAAGTTCATAGGACTCTTGCAACACCGTCTACTCAACAACCTATTGTTTTAACCCATCCATTCCCTGTACAACCTCAGCAATGACTGATTACACATCCTCCTCGACCTCCACATGGGGACAACAAGAGGCCTTATGTAAATCATAGAAATCATTCATCCATTTTGATGTGTCAAGATAATATAAATGTGACCTTGCGAGCCAAATCGTATGATGAACGAGTTCTTCACCTAAGGACTCACCCAGTCCACCTACTTCCATTGGACCTCTCTCAATAGATAAGCCTCTGGAACCTGTTTATCACCCCACCAAGGGTGTTATCTATAAGACAACACACAATCCCTCTATTTGAGCTACTCAACACTACAATATTGTTGAAGATCTTATCTAGGCTCCTTCTGCCATGTCTTCCTTGGAGGTTTTGCAAACTTGTTCTCAACAATGCAAGTGTTGAAAATGGCAACAAGAAATGCTAAAAATAGAAGTGCTAAAAATAGAAATGCTAAAAATAGTAGTTTCAGTACCAGTGCTGGATTGAGCAATAGGGAATGAAAAATGGAAGTGCTAAAAATTAACATTGCTATTTTTAGCAATTCAGGATGGATTCCTATCTTTAGTTAGTCCCTAGACTATAATAGGAAGTAAAATTCGAATTTGATATTAACAACAGTTTGAAAATTAATTAATTAATTCATCTTGAGTTAATTACTTAACGAAAATCAAACTTGAAGTCTATGTGGGGACATGCAACAGTTTATCTATTAATTGAGGAATTTATCCGCTAGTTAAAGAGATAAGGATGAGTTCTAATTTGAGATGTAATTAGTTGGCTTAATTAACTGAGTCAAGTCTAGTTAGATTGATTTAAATAGTTTGTTTAAATTAATGTGAGTTCAGTTAGTTAATGCTTTTATGCATGTAACTGCTGCACTTCAGATAACTGAATATTCTCTCATAAATAACTCAGGCATGTTAGTTCAGAGAAATACCCAATTGAGATTAAAGGAGGGATAGTGTACTATTAGTTGGATGGATTTTTCTTATAAAGGAAAATCATCCAAGCAGAAGAATTAAGGAGGCTTGGAGGGTAGAGGAGAAGGCTTAGGAGAAGTCTTGACTACCTGTGAGGATCTAGGAGGATTGCACTGAGAGCTGGCTAGCTGCGAGAGCTAAGGCTTTGTGTAATCCTGATGTATTTCTACCTTCATCTGTGAGGATTGTACTAAGAGATGGCTAGCTGTGTGAGAGCTAAGGCTTTGTATAAATCCTATGTATGATAATACAGAGAGTGGGGTTTTAGGCTGAGGCTTTCCTTGGGTTATATCTTCTGTGTTATGTGTGATTGATTTCTCCATATCAGTTATATGTGTTCTTATTGATGTTGCTCATGTTTGATTAAGCTTTCGCTAAATTTATGGTAGAAGTAGATCTAGTATTATGCTTTAGGACATTGCATATATCAAGTGATCTACAGTGAAAATTATACATGGTATCAGAGCAAAGGTGATCAAAGGAGAGAATAGTATACTAAGAGGAGATTTCAAAGTTTTGAGTTTTGGGCCGAGATTTTGCAGAGTAGATCTAAAAATTTTTGTACAAATTTTTTAGAAAAAAATAGCAGATTTGGATTCCTCACAGAAAATACCCAAATTAAAAAAAAAAAAATAATAATAATAATAATCAGCTGAATCAGAGTTCGGATGAGGGAGATATTGCTGATTTAAAATTAGCTCTTTTTCTAGAAACTTTTGTGACGACGGGAAATATGAAACAGATTGGTGTGCTAGCCAAGAACCTGTACGCACTTGAGGTACAAGATGCATGCAAAGCCTTGAGGAGCAAGGCAAAGGTTAGATACTTGGTGGTTGAGAGGGAGACTAAATTACCTCTCAACATGCAGCGCCAGAAGAAGTCTCAGACAATTGTGGAGGAGCCACAATTGGTAAAACAACTTCAGGAGGTTGCGGAGCAGCTACAACTAGAGAAGCCGAGAGGAGATCAAGTGGAGGCATCCACTCATGCAGAGACCTCCAGTAGGGGGAAACTTCGATCCAGGTGGCTAGAGGAATCACATGCAACCATACCTCCAGCTAGGAGGTGGGGTGATGTGGAGTGATTATCCCAAGGAGGAGGTGCAGGATCCTTGAGGTAACCAACCTCTTTGATTCGACTTTGCTACAGGATCCTCGATAAGGATTAGTAGGACTAATTGATTAGGTAGAAATAGATGCAGATGGAGTGACAGAGAGAGCTACAGTGCAGGAGTCCTAAGACAGCACAAAGCTAGCAGACTGCAACAATGCGAGAGGCACAAGAGTGTTGCACTAGTGCATGTTGGCATAGAGAGGTGTGCAATAGTGCAAGATGCATGGAGATGTTGCATTAGCACAGAGGTCAGAGAAGGAGCACTTTTCAGCAATAGGTAGAGCTTTAACATTAGAGTACGTTTCGAGCTCGATGGAGAGGTCAGTTGGGAGATTTTTTTGTTCTGTGAGTCGCTGGAGCAACCACACTTGGTAGAAGTGTTGCATGCAGAACATTCTGAAGGTATAGGATCAGGTTCAAGAGGAAGCCTTTCTTGTTTAGAGGGAGTGTTGAAAATGGCAACAAGAAATGCTAAAAAATAGAAGTTCTAAAAATAGAACTGTTAAAAATAGCAGTTTGAGTACCAGTGCTAGATTGAGCAATAGGGAATGAAAAATGGAAGTGCTAAAAATAGCATTGCTATTTTCAGCAGTTCAGGATGGATTCCTATTTTTTAGTCAGTCCCTAGACTAAAATAGGAAGTAAAATTTGAATTTGATATTAACAGCAGTTTGAAAATTAATTAATTAATTTATATTGAGTTAATTAGTTAACGAAAATCAAACTTGAAGTCTATGTGGGGACATGCAATAGTTTATCTATTAATTGAAGAATTTATCCATAATTTAAAGAGATAAGGATGAGTTCTAATTTGAGACATAATTAGTTGGCTCAGTTACTGAGTCAAGTCTAGTTAGATTGATTTAAACAATTTGTTTAAATTAATGTGAGTTCAGTTAGTTAATGCTTGCATGCATGTAACTGTTGCACTTCAGAGAACTGAATATTCTCTTATAAATAACTCATCCATGTCAGTTCAAAGAAAGACCCGGTTGAGATCAGAGGAGGGATAGTGTACTATCAGTTGGATGGAATTTTCCTATAAAGGAAAATCATCCAAGCGAAAGGATTAAGGTTCCTTAAGGATTGTGTAGTTTTACAGGGTGTGAGATCAGTGTGAGAGATCAGTGTTACACTTGGTAACAGGAGGATCACCCAGGAAAAATTGCGCAAGGAAATAGGAGGCTTGGAGAGCAAAGGAGAAGTCTTAGGAGAAGTCTTGATTTCCTGTGAGCATCCAGGAGGATTGCACTAAGAGATGGCTAGCTGTGAGAGCTAAGGCTTTGTGTAATCCTGATGTATTTCCACCTTCATCTGTGAGGATTGTACTGAGAGATGGCTAGTTGTGTGAGAGCTAAGGCTTTGTATAAATCCTATTTATGATAATACAGAGAGTGGGGTTTTAGGCTGAGGCTTTCCCTGGGCTATATCTTATGTGTTATGTGTGATTGATTTCTCCATATCAGTTATATGTGTTCTTATTGATGTTTCTCATGTTCGATTAAGCTTCCGCTAAATTTATGGTAGAAGTAGATCTAGTATTATGCTTTAGGACATTGCATATATCAGGTGATCTATTGTGAAAATGCTATAGCAAGGCCTTATTGTTTGTGATTGGTAGAGTAGATCCTTCTAACTCGAACCTCATCATGTTTAATGTTCACAAGGCTATTGTTCGACCTTCACAATATATCTCCTTTCAAATTACCGTGTGTGTCTTTCATAATAATATTCATCGTACTTTGGTGGATGAGGGCCTTTCCACTTGTGTCATGTTAGCATCATGTTGGAAGGCTCTTATCTCTCTAGTGCTCTCTATGTCCACTACTACTCTTCAAGCCTTTAATGGAAATAAATTTGTGCCTAAGGGGGTTATTCCTAATTTCTCGATTTAGTTATGGGGAAACACTGTGTATGTCGATGTTCAGTCATCGATGCTCCTTTGGATTATAACCTACTGCTTGGTCATAGTTGGTTCTATGCCACGACCGTTATTTTTTCGTATGTATCGTGTATACTTTTCTTTCCTCATGAAGTCATGATTGTTACTATCTACCAACTTGAGTATTGTGTGACATCAACTCAACTCTCCATTACGGGGAACTTAGTCCCACTTGTGGGAGGTAACCCTAGTAAGTATAAGAGTGTTGGTGTAGGCTTGTTTAAAAGATCATCTCTTTTTGGGGTATTTCCTCAATTACGTTCATCTGAAATTACGTCCACCTCTTATAAATATCCCATGCATATGATGTCTTCTAGCACTTGTGGACCCCATAAACTTCTTGATCCTTGGGTGGTGTCGCCTATTATTATGGAAGTTGATCAAACTAGTGAGAATCCTTCACCACCTTTAGTGGAAGAGATTGCCTCCCTAGAAGTCTCGTCAGTACCTCCTGACGTTGGTTAGAAAATCCATCATAATATAGAATATGATGAGGTTCCTTTACCCACACATGTCATCACTCCTCCTATTCCATGTGACTCCCTTGATGATGAGTCTTCTTCTCAAAAAGTCATCTCAGAGGTCATGGATTCGCCTATTGATCATCCTAGTGATATTATGCCCCTTCATGCCTCTATTCTTCCCAAATTGGAAAAAGGTAGAGCTTGGCATCCAAAATATTAAATCGACCCAGTGGCATCTCCTCGGCCTTCCTCGGAAGTGCCACCTATGGACCAAGTCAAGTCTTGGGTTTATAATGCTGAACTTTCCAATGAATTGTCCAACTCCTCTCCACCTGTTGACGAGTGTTTTGTTCCCCCTTTATGTCTTGATCCTCCCTTATGTCCTCAAGTTAATTTGGAGACCATGACTATGTTAGAATGTCCCTCGCATGGTCAACCTTTCTAGATTGAGAAGTTTTAGTTCCTTTGGCATGGCCCCACGTTGGTGATCCATATGGTACCTCCAATCCTCCATCAGTTTAGGAATGGAAATCCTTGGCATGTGCTTGGAAGTGGGCACACATTGACGCGACCTATTAGACTAAGTTTCACTTGTACATATTGTACATAGGAGTGTGATGTTTTATCTCTTTTTGGTTTGGTGCATGATGTGAATGTTTTTCATGCATTATTTATGCCAAAAATAAAAAATAAAAAAAATTATAAACTTCAAAAATAAAAATAAAAAAATACATGATCTTATTTTTACCTTATCCTTGCTTATTTCTTTCATTATGTGATTTAACCTTGGGTCTAATCTATCTAGATGGTTTTTATATGACACTGTGACATATTTATTGTGAAATTCATAGGCCTTAGGTGTGAACTTTTAAAAATTTTTTGGTTTTTT
>APFE030601364.1:0-10275 GCA_000404065.3 Pinus taeda | reverse complement strand
CCCCTTTGGCATTGATGGAAACAAACCATCCCCTTCTCCAAGTGATGGCCAAACCTCAAGTTGCTTCCACACATTTCATGGAATGAGACACCAATGACCTTCTTGGCATAAAAAATTATACACAATTTTTCTCCCCCTCTAACATCAATGGCAAGGGGCTACAAGTTTCCTTTCTCTCCCCATGATCTCACCGATTGTGAGGACTTGAGTCTCATTGTTGAGTTGTGCATCGTGCCTCGCAGACCTCTCTTCCAGGGTTGTTGCTTCTACTACTCCATACACTGGGAAAATGTGATATGCTCCCCTTGAACATATATTGCCTCTGATTTCTCCTTCCAGTGTTGGACAAATTATGGCTACAGGTTGAGAACTTTGTCCACTAAGGCATCTTTTATATCAAAAATATTGATACCCATTAAATAGTGCATGGTATTGATGCTACTGCAAATACGAAGTTATAATGATGTATTTTGGCTAGCCCTTCTTCGTTGTTGTTGTTGTTGCTTCTGAGAATGTGGTCACTTTACTTGAGCATCTCCACTTCTCCCCTTGATGTCATTTTCATACTATGGAGATTGCTTCACATCGCATACCAATTTAATCTAAAGAAACGATACAAGTGGAACATTGTACCATGAAAAATATGTTATTTCCTATCTAAAAAATAAATATCCACTTGCACACATGGTTACTCAACATGAGCCCATCACAACCAATTGACATAGCTATACCAATCGAGGGTTAAGGGACATGAAAAATTATACACCAATTGTGTTTCTTGAACACTAGATTGCTAATCATAATCAAAGTTACAACTCAAATGAAATAAGAGTATTTCACCAAATATGAAAACCTTTTATTTGCTCAGGAATCTTCCTTTTTGAGGTTGTCCATTGTTGCAAGCTACTGCTTATCAAACAAGCTCCCCTTGAGCCAATGTTCCCTGATATCCTTTAAATCTATCTCATGTTTTCTAGGGGACTAATCATATGGACCTGACAAGACCGTGAGCTTCCTATCATTCCTATCTTCCTGAGAAACAGAGGATCTACTCCCCCGAAGACGATCATCCCCTTACTTCTCTAGACCTTTAAAGGTCGAGACTTGAGAAAAACATTCCCATATTTCTTCTTCTTTACCCCTGTTTGGGTCTTCCCTTAGCTGCACATGGATAGTGGAAATATTTCTCTCAACTCCTCTTTTTACACCGAAACCCTATTGAAACCTTTCTTCGTTTTGGAGGGTTCTGCCACAAAATTTGGAGGACCATTATTCTAATTTCTTCCTCCACTTTTCATCTTGCTCTTTTGACGCAGAGCACTAAAGACAAGTTTATATTTTTCCACTTGATTCTTTCTCCTTATCTTCAAACCCCAAGCTGCTACATTTTCATGCATATGTTGAGAATCATTTCGTTTCTTCTCATTTCTGCAACCATTTCTCTTGAGACCAAATTTTCCACAATCGTAGCATTTGATTTTGTCTAAGAATGGGGTGGAGGAGTTTCTCCTTTTGACAACTCTTATATCAAAACTCCTCTCATGGCCAACTTTCCATCTTCTAGCGTTATTGTGCATCCTTGGGTTGCTGCTACCCAACACATTTTGTTTCCTTGCATACCATCTACAGTGTATGGCTTTATGTCCAAACTTATTGCAAGAAAGAAAAAAAACGGTGAAAAGTATTTTGATGAAAAAAGTTACATTGTATATGAAGGTTCTCTTTATGAGGAGGAGGAGTCCTCTACTGGCTCTTCTCGTGCCTTTCATGACAAAAAGCATTGCTATCATGCCCTCTTACTTGCAGTTGCCTTTCCCTCTTCTACTGCATTCTTTTCTTCTTCTGCCATGCTCCTGGTCAGTCAACACACATTCCAAGCCAAGTCAACACAATTTTTTTGATTGGGGATCAGTGGTACATTGGTACACAAGCAATATAACAGTCAAAGTTTAAGTTTCATCTTTGGTGTTGCTCTGCTACCAGCAGGCCTGCATAATACCTTGGCAAAGCCACGCAGGAACACAAGCATCACTCCGCAGCCAACAAGCCCAGTCAATACCCCGGTGGAGTTACTTGCATCACCTCTCTATCCAAGAAGCCTTTCTCTTATTTCGCACTATTCATTTTTCATTTTTCAAAATTTTTAATTTTTTCATTTTTTTTCATTTTTTTTCAAAAATTGTGCATAACACATTCATTTCAAAGGCACAAACTTATTGAGAGAAGATGAGGTTGTTCCTTAAGAGAAATACTTTTGAATATACCTCTGACATACTTGTTAAGGTTTTCCCCCTCACCTTACTCTACTTAATTGAGATGAAAAGGGTCAACCCAAAAACAATTGACTAGAGTAGGTGATACTAGTTAGCGTGCAAGCGTTGTGTTTTCATGGAGATTCACTTCGAACAGAACGTATTTTCCATTGGTGTATCATGGACTAAAGACAAGAAGCTCTTCATATAGAGACAGGACGATAGATAACCAAGAATTGATAATTGCAAAAGTCCTCTTGTACTTTACCCAACTTGTTTCAAGAGTCGCACACAGTTCATGCGAAACTAACCTATGAACGCAAACAAGCAAACAAATAAAAGAGCGAAAAGTAAAAGCAAAATGCGAAAGAAAAGCGAGTAAGCAAACAATCAAGTAAGAAAAAAAACAAACACACAAGAAATCAAACATGCATGCAAGAAAACCAATAGGCAGCAAACACTACTCCTACTCCTATGCTAATGGTGCACGGGTCTACTCACATGAAGTGATACTTCCAATGTAGCCACTGTCTCATTGGTCGACCCATGTTGTTCAAGGCGTGGTTCACGAATAGCACAGTCACGCGAACTAGAAAACATGAAAGATATAATGATGAATGCAAACACACTCTGAGTTTAAATGTGTCCACAGAAAAGAAATCATTGAAAGCACATAACATGCACTCTGTGGACTTTCCATGGAGTTGTCCTACACTACATGCAGATGTTAAGCATACACATTCTCTTGACTGCAACATGAAAGCAAACATTTGAATGGTATACCACTTACATCATGCAAGTGTGTTTTCTTTGTAATATTCCTCCAATGTAACAGCGATGGGATCATGTGATTCAAGTCGAGGAAGCAAAATCTGGGTGTTTGATTGATCTTCAATGCGAAGCAAAGAGTGATGAGGAGTCTTGCGTGTTTCAACAATTTCCTGACCGGAAGTGAAACCAACCTCAAGACAGCGAGGGCTTGATATAACCATCAACTCGGGCTGAAGTGGCTCGATAGCCTTCGGGGTTTCGACTTCGTCAATAGGTAGATCATCGAAGACTAGTGGCTTAGATAGATCAACATCGAGTGAATCAACATCGTGATCAAATGAAGTATTTGGAATGTTCGTTGACACACTCATGATTTGATTAATCATGTAGATGGGTAGATGAGAAGCAAGGATGTTCACCCTTTGCGTTTTCAGGAATGATAGATGACAGATTAGACGTATTTTCAAAGGAAGATGTGTCCTCTCCGCAATGTAATAACAGACTGGCATCCAATGTGTCATGTGAACGATCAAAAGTAGAAACATCCGGAAATGAGTTTTCATAAGGGAAATCAATAGTGGAAAAATCACAATGGATGTAAGTTAGAGTGGGTGAGGCGCAGGTGTAAGGGAGTCATCCTTCACTGTTGGTTCTTCTTTAGATTCCCGCACACACTCATCATGAATGATAGCGCGGGTTGGTTGCACATCACCAACTCCATCAACAACTTTATCCTTGTTCGCAACTAGTACGGAGTCTGGAACAGAAGAACACAAGACAGTACAATTTGGAGTATCAGTAGAACACATGGATGGAGGTTGACGGTACAAATCCACGTGAGAACCAGCAGGCTTGCAAGCCAAATCTGTGTTGATATCAAGAGCAGGTGGGGTGCAAGAATGTCACAGTTCAACAGATGTGTGTGCATGTTCTCCCACATCAATATGTGGTGGTGGAGCTGTTTAATGAGGTGAAGGCGGACAATAACTTGTGACAGCAACTATGTTTGCCTGAGATTGCGCAGATCCATCACCGAACTATGCTGAGTGAGATTCAAATGATTTCAAGAATTGTGTATTTTCGAATATGTAAAGAACATACTCGAATCTTCCATCGAGAAATTCCCAATCAATTTCATCTTCAGGAAATCGGTATGCAAGATTAGAAAAGCATGTGTGACACTGTTCAATAGATTCACTAGGTACTTTCAGTAATTTCGGAATTTCTTTATTGAGTGATTTACGATCAAAATCATTGAAGGCATAATCTATGTCTGCGACCAGATGAGAAAGAGAATGAATATATTTTTCATACACCTTGGGACACCAACGCATGGGGTGCCCTCGAAGTGTGTAGGCGAAAAACGCACAGGTCATGTAATCTTCAAAGATTTCATGTCTTTCACATGAGCCTACAATGCGGACCGCGTGCCTAACTAAGGCTACTTGGCCTCCACCATCGTATGTTTTATGTGACAAGTTATCCCAGAGATCTTCCGAGACTTGAAAGTCGTTTCCATAAGACATACACTCCCAAAGAGAGACTTTGTAGTTAGTCAGGATAAATATGTAGATATTCAAAACATATGCGAGGACTCATCTTGTCATCAGGTCCTCCTTCTAGCAACAAAATGTTTATGGTGCCCGTCAACATGTCAAGGTATCTCTCTAGTAAGAAGTCCCAACTAGACCTCATACCGTTTGGTGTAGGAGTCCCAGTAGTGGGGTAGTACGCTATTTCCTTGACCACCGTTGCACGTAGAGGTAAGTAAGATGTCCTTGTTGGTAACAAGGGTTTCACCAACACAGCAAGCCAATGAAGGTGCATGAAAGCTTCTAACACAGGGAATGGGTAATGAGTGTGCCCCTTAGAAACCTGTGGAAACCTGAAGCTTGAAGGGAACACACGAGCAAAGATACATCAATAGTTGGAAAGAAAGTTAACAAATATTCAAAGTGATGATTAAACCAAAAAAACATATTAATAAGATTCATACAAATATATATAGAAGAATCCATATATATGCGTATGCAAACAACTACATATATCATTAGAGTGACCATTTGAACTACAACAACAACATATGCATGAAACGTGTTGGCTATGTTATATTAAGAAAGTGAAAGTTCCAATCATACATAAAACCATGACCAACCAATAATTACGACAAAGGAAGGTTACAGTCACTGCTGCCTCCTCCTCCAAAGAGATATACTAGCTCGGCACTGTGGAGAAATCAAGGCGCGTTACAATACACTCCAAGATTTCTCTAAGTTACACCTATAGGAAGCTTAGCTCCCAAAATCCTGTACAATGAGTTATGAGGTTCTATAAATAGAAAAGGGTGGGGCGACCCTTATCATTCCCCTTTGTGACTCTTCACCTACCCTCATGACTCTTCAACTGCTACATCACTGTTACATTCGACTATCGACACTTGGGTCTTTCTCTTTTACAACATGTTACATTACAATCTGCACATATACCCATGTGAGACAAAATAGGCTTGAACAAGCCCTGCAAGGCATCAATGAGACTCGGACAACTATGGGAAGACCAACTCTTCGACATCCTCACGATGATCGGTGGTGGCGAACCTATGCCAAGCTTGGTAGTATGTGATGGTGTCCGTGTACTTTGTGCTGACATCCTTCTGGAAGCGAACTCTTGCCTCCGTTGCATACGGGTACACTGCTTTGACTCCTCTGTCCAACTCATCTGATAAAATGCACATCATAGCCTTGAGTGCAGCAAGACCAGCAATATATTGATGCATAGTGTCTGCGTTGATCTCCAAGTGTGCGTTGGTGGCTATACACATCAACTCATCAAAGTTGATGTCCACCTCCAGTCATACTTTCTTCTTTGTCTTCGCCTTGGTGAATGTGCCACTAGATGGGATTGCATGCCTACAAACAATGACATCCATGCTCCTGAACATCGTGCATGTGATCGACAACACTGCTCACCCTATCTACTCTATGCTAGTTGTTGGGATGGGTTTATAACCTGTATGGGCACAGTTTCAACAATATGTGCTTGTTACGCCTCCTGTTGTACCTATTCCCACTGTGCTTCCTTCTCTCCTCTGTGCAGCTCTTATTCTTCCCTAAGTTACCGCTTCAACTCCTGTAACTCCTCCCCTGTTTCCTCCAACCTCTGTTTCTCTCTTTGCCTTTGCGCGATCCTCTTGTCGCATTGTTGCTTCTGCTTTGAACTTGCAGATTTTCTCTGCCTTTGCACTCTCAGCAACCTTCCACTTGCCCTGGTCATGCACATGTGCGCTACCCTATCATGTTGTGGATGATGCTTCCCTCTGCGATGTCATTTCCATTTCATTCTTGATATCCTCGTCTATGAACAACTTGGTTTCTTCATCGATATTCAAGCTCATAGACACCTTCATAGACCTTTTGCATAAACATCAATGATTTCTCTTTTCTACAAGGATTATGACAGTCCTTATCTATGGAAGGACTTTCAAATATCTAGCCAGTTTATAAATCCCCTTGCAATCAAGAAATCATTTAACCAAATCCGATCATAAAATCGAAAGATACTTACTTGTTGTGTGAAGAGGAGATCTTCACCTTGATGCATCTTTTTCTTGAGTTGACCATCATTAGTGTCCTTTCAGCACTACTTCCTTGGAGGCCTTCTATCACAATGACATCAATGGTCTTGACATCACCGACACTGCTTCACGACCTTCATAACTCATTTTTTATGTATTTTTAACTTCAACATATTATTGTTATGTTAGTGATACTATGATCTAATCTGAGCACCATGCTATTGAGATCATAATCATATACATAATTCAAGACTACGATAATTATATTGGTATGGCACTGCACATTGATGTCTATGTGCATTGTGTAGAGAGGAAATGTACTGAGAGCCCAAACTTGTCAATGAATAAAATCACTTAACCATGCGTGGAAATGTATAGATAGACTGTCTCATCATCGAAACTCCCATACTATAATAATTATACTTAGACAGTGAAGTAATCATAGATTGTAAGAGGTACTCCTTTGATTACTTCTGCAATATATATATGCCTAAGACTATATTTTATGGCATGGACAAAGTTCAGTGATCAAGAAGTGAGGTTCACTGACATACATCATCAAACTGAGCAAGTGATAATTATGACTATTGTTGACCTTCCTGTTGTATACTTGCTCCGTTAATTCTTTCAACCTACTTTGATATCCTTGAAGACAGATCCTTGTGTGTCTCTTTTGTTGCCCTTCATTTGACTTTATCACCTTAGCTCTAATATCATGTTGAAGAATCTAGGGAAAGTGGGTTTAATGTGATTCTTCCAAACTTGGTAACAATTTGTGAAGTGCTATTTTGATTTATCTTAGCTTGATCTTCTTCTTATTATTAGTGTGTGTGTTTGCTTCATCAAGGTACTACCAAAACAAAGAGATAAGAACAAAAGATATTTGGCTTTCTTCCAAGGCCAAAAACTCTCCCTTTTGCAGAGTAAAAACCGCACGAAATTCTTCTTGTGGATATTCAATTGACAAACACCAAGACCATGACCCTTGACCTACTAGGCCACTCCAAGATAAAGTCACAAATGCTCTCCTATAACACTTCATTACTGCACCAGAGCCCATCAATACTGCATCACTTCATTACCGTTGCAACATTGTTTTTGTCCCTTGACCAAAGCCTTCACCAAATAGATCTTCCATATTGAGATATTTATTGGAAAGTTTCCCTTTGATCCACCGAGATCATGACCATGTTAGGGTCATGACCACACCTTAACCGACAATGTAACTATGTATGTACAACGATCATCCTTATCTACAACTGTGGGAGTATGTGAGTGTACAATAGTCATACTCATTCGAAAAGCCAGAGGGATCCTTCTCCTAATCGTAACAACGTCCTGCACATTTTCCGAGACATATGTAACCTTACACTTGACCAAGATTTCAGAGAGGAGTGCGAGGATATTCTTGTCCAAATGCGAGGGTGAAGGCTCTTATATATAGTGCTTTGTCCCTATATTTGAGCCAACATGTCCAACAAAAGTGTTGCGTCTCCTTTGTGATTCAACTTGTCATTTATATTTATCTTGAGGCCGACATGACTTCCTTTCTTCATCATTTTGCTGAAAGACATGTTCGTGCTTGTCTCTGGAGGATTGTGCTTGTCTTGGAGGACTTTTAGACTAGTATATATATTTACACATATGCTCACGAAGATCATTGTACATGTCTTTGACTCTTGGACTTTCCTAGACCTATGGAATGAGCAAGAAACTCATTCTTATAATTTACAAAAAATAATATTTCTTTTTCTTGACAAGTACAAATATCAATGTTAAATTTGTAAATACCAAACCTAGTTACACTTTCTTCAACACTTGACTAGCTGAGTTTTGAAATATATTTCAACCAATTACATGTACTACATTAACTAAGTACGCTAGAAGAGTTAAAGTCAAATTGGCCTGGTCTAATGACGTTCGAAAGATGGAGCTATCAAAAAATGAATGGTCCATGAATTAGCATGCATGCACATGGTATCCTGGACATTAATAATCACTATCTACATTAATTACACTAAATCGTGGAGCCCCTAGAGTTAGAGTGATAAAACCTCATGAAAATGTATGGACATGTGTAATTATATATCATATGCTATGGCATGGTGTGATGCACTAAGCCACCAATAATTGGCTTAGTTACTTGTTTTTAAGAATTGCCCACTCGTTCTCCATATTCAACTTCAACGTGACTTGTGCATTTATAAGTACAAGCTGTGTATATATAGAGATGCATGTAGAGCACACAACTCACAAGACGTTCGAGAGATTTTAGTGGGAGAGAGAGAAATGGATCTTTAGTTTGCAATATCATTATTTCTTAAGAAAATTTTAGTGAATGCTAACTATCATCATCAATTTTATTTCTTTTATTAAAAGAACTTAAAATAAATAAATTAAATCATATTTCTGAATAAAAATAACAAGTAATAAATTAATCTATAATATTTATTTCATGGGGATTTAATTATTTTTTTGTGATTATTTTAATTTTGTAAATATCTTTGTAACATTTTAAAGTCTATGAAAATTACTATGAGATAATTAATTTATGAAAAGGATAATGATGTTGATGATTAACACCCAGATCAACGTCATCCATCGAACCTTAAGAAAGTAAGAGATTAATTGAGACACCTTCATATTTTATTTCTATGATAAAAAAAGAAACAGAGAAATAAACATTCCTAGGTCATTATAGTTATGTTGACTTAATAAGTCAAGAAAGTTGGTAGTGTGGCAAATGTTCTGTTAATGAGAAGGGATGTGAGTAAGAGCTGAGCAATACAAGAAAAAATGATTTTCATCTTTCTTAGTATTGTAAAGATGACAAATTCTTTTATCCTAAGGTGTTTTGGGAATAGACCAACTCCAAGTTTCAGTTGGGGGGTCATGAGAATTAGTTCTTATCTTCACAATGTTCATTTCTTATTAACATTGCTCAAGAAAAAAGGATAATTTTGGTTAACAAGAGTGGTTTGATCACCTCCTTGTAATACCTTAGCTTCCTTCTCCCCTCTATCTCCTTATCATCCCACAACTTATCTTTAAATTTGGAATAATAATATTTTTTATATTATCTTTATTCTCCAAGATTAGCTCCTCCTTTATCCCCCAATGGTTGAGCTAAGACTAGGCATCCTTTTGCCATCCTCCCTTGATCTTGAGGTGGTGATTCTAGCTAGAGCTAGAAGTAGTTTTGGGGAACGTCCTGGCATACATTTGTAAAGCTTCTTCTTATACATTAGATACCTAACCATGGACATGCTTTCAATGGGGAGAAACTAGCTTCAATCAAGACGATAGGATATGAAGCATTTCCTCTCATATTGAGGTTGTAGGTTATAAATTGTTTTTGGATCAACTCGAGTTTCCTCCATGTTTCTCTAGATATACTACAACCCAAACCTCACAACCATATAAAACAATAGTGTTGATGAGAGTCTCAAAGAGGAACCATTTGTCGCTCCAAACCCAAAGATAAGTCGACTTACAATTGTTTTCGAGCTAATAATAATATTTTCATCCTTCAATGATTTGTATGAAGAAACTTTCTCCAAATAGTTATCATGATAGATGAAATTATCATAATTAGTTTTTTTAGATTTAATTATCATATATTTAATATTTACTATATAATATAATTTAATATAGTATTAAATAATATATAATAATATA
>APFE030601360.1:2986-90200 GCA_000404065.3 Pinus taeda | reverse complement strand
AACTCATCCTGATCTCCTTAATTAAGGGATAACTTCCTCAATCAAAGGGATAATTGTTGCATGTCTTCACATAGACTTTATGTTTGATTTTCTCCAACTAATTAACTCAAGATGAATTAATTAATTTTTTTTGAAACAACTTCTAAGATCAAATTCGAATTTTAATTCTTAATTTTAGTTCAGTGACTAACTAAAATTGGAATGTATCCCGAAATGCTATTTATAGCAATGCTATTTTTAGAGCTTTTATATTTAGCATTTTTTGTTGCTATTTTCAACACTCCCTCTCAACAAGAAAGGGATTATTTGTCACCCCAATCATGTCTTTGTGGAACTCGAATTTGCATTTTGACAATGCCTTAGTCAAAATATCTGCATCCTACTCCTCGATCGAAACACACAACAAAAACATGATCTCTTCACCACACAGTCTCAAAGATGATGATACTGGATATCAATGTGCTTGGACATGTCATGAAATACTATATTCTCAGAGAGTTTGATACAACTCTGATTATCGCAATAGATCACAGTCAGATCCATCCTCTGATCAAACAATACACCCTGAATTTTCCACATCCAAATGGCCTCACATGCTGCCTGACTGGCAGCCATGTATTCAGCCTCTGTTGAGCTAAGTGCAACTTACCTTTGTTTTCTGTTGTACCAAGAAACTGTAGTTGAACCAAGGTTGAAAATTCCTCCTGAAGTGCTCTTCCAATCTGATGGACTCCCTGCCCAATCTGCATCTGTGAAGCCCTGAAGCTTCACTCCATCTCTTCGTTTGTACCATAATCCATGCTGAGATGTGCCTTTGAGGTATCTCAGCACATGCTTCGTTGCCTTCCAAAACAACTTGGTAGGCTGAACCATAGCTTGACTCAGCTAGTTCACCGCAAAGCACAAATCTGGTCGTGTGTTCACTAAATACATCAATGAACCCACAAGCTGCCGGTAAATAGTAGCAGCTACTACCTCACCTGAAGTAGCATCCTCCTTCCTCCAGTTACCTGCTAGAGGAGTCTGCATGGGCTTGCACTTCTCCATGTGGAATCCCCTGAGTATCTCATTGGCATACTTGCCTTGAGACACAAACACTTCCTCATCCTTCTGCCACATTTCCATGCCTAGAAAGTAGTGCATGAGACCCATGTCTTTCATCTCGAACTCTCTTGCAAGGTCCTCCTTGCAAGACTTGATCAACTGATCATCACCTGTCAATATTAGATCATTAACATAAAGAACAATGATCAATGGCTTACCTTCTACCATGATGCGGTAAAGATTTGCATCCGCTTCACTCTTCGTGAAGCCCAACCTAGTGAAATAGTTGTCGATCCTGGTGTACCAAGCACAAGGTGCTTACTTTAGCTCCTACAAATCTCTCTTGATTCAACACACATAAAACTCATGATCGAAGGTCTCAAAACCTTTTGGTTGCTCTATGTACACCTCTTCCTCAATCTTGCCACTGTAGAACACAGTCTTCACATCCATCTGATGGATCTTCCAACCCATCTGTGCTGATAGTGCCAACATCAATATGATAGATAAGTACCTTGCTATAGGAGAAAAAGTCTCATCATAGTCGATCCCCTCGACCTGTGAGAAACCACAGGTAACAAACCTTGCCTTATGTTTCTCAACACTACCATCAATTGCTTGCTTTATCTTGTAAAGCCATCAGGAACTCACCGCTGACTTGTCCTCCAGTCTTGGAACAACATCCCAAACACTGTTCTGAACTATGGAGTCATAATCCTCCACCATAGCATCAACCTAGACTGGTTGTTGCAATGCTAATATGGTTCGGTCTCTCTACATTCCCCAACCAGGGCCATGTAACCAGTGTACCTCTTAGGTGACCTCCACTGTCTGCGCTAAGAATATGGTTGTCCCACATTCTCTCTCGCATCCATCACCAATCTATTAGCTTCCCTTGAGCATTTTTACCCATCTCTGGAAAACTATGCATGAGTGGATGTCTCCACTCCTAGATCCTCTGCATGTGGTTGCTTCGCATCAGTCTGAGGCTCCTCCTCCTTAGAAACCAAAAGTTCCTCTTCTGATGCAACTTGAGCTCCTTCTCAAGGGAAAATCACATGGCCTTCTGCTCGTCAAACTTCAGATATCTGCGTACTTCAGTCTTCCAAGCCTCCTATTTCCTTGCACAGTTTCTCTTGGGTCCTCTGGCTACCACTTGTGTGAATTCACCTCTCACACAACTCACCAAACTCAAAAATAACTGCACAATCCTCAAGGAATGAATTCCTTCTACATGCAAGAGATATCCTCAATGGAATATTCCTGCAACTGATAGTACATTGTCCCATCCTTTGATCTCAACTGAGTCTCTGATTGAACTGACATGCATGAGTTATTTATGAGAGAATATTCAGTTATCTAAAGTACACTAGTTACATGCATGCATGCATAACTAACTGGACTTAACTCAGTTAATTGAGCTAACTAATTACAACTCAAAGTACAACTCATCTTGATCTCCTTAATTAAGGGATAACTCCCTCAATCAAAGGGATAATTGTTGCATGTCTTCACATATACTTCATGTTTGATTTTCTCCAACTAATTAACTCAAGATGAATTAATTAGTTATTTTTCAAACAACTGCTAAGATCAAATTCGAATTTTAATGCTCAATTTTAGTTCAGGTACTAACTAAAATTGGAATGTATCTCGAAATACTATTTATAGCAATGTTATTTTTAGCACTTCTATATTTAGCATTTCTTGTTGCTATTTTCAACAAATTTATGCTTCCATGCAACTTATAGGTCATATGATCTTGTATTAGTTCTCTCGGGTTTAAGAGATGACTATTGCTCATAAATTTTCTAATATTTACGAGGAAACCTGATTCATGAAACGTAATTTGAATATATCTCCAGCTTTATGCAATTTTGGCACAAATCTTTGAATGGGAAGAAAGAAAATTTGAACATCAAACCCTCACAAGAAAAATTATAGAGAGGAGGCAGGGGGAGAGGGAAATGAATGATAACCAACGAGAAGTGTGCCCCTGCTATTAAATGCAATGCACTTGTCTACCCCTTGTTCCAAGAACTCTTCTATGACTTAGGGGAAGTCTTCCTGATATGGGTCTGCTCAATACCAAAAAAATAAACACTGAAGAAATTCAGGATTTGGCTGATTAAAAGGAGGTATGGTTGCAATGCAAGATCTAGACCTTCTACAACTTTCTTGAAACTCCTAGAATTAGTCTTAACTATGGGATTGTTTTTTATAAGTCATTAAATAAAATGAAGGGGCGTTCAAAACTGATGTGTACCTTACTTTTCAAAGAGAAAATAGGGTATCCACCCTGATGCAATGTCATATTTCTAATAAAGTGATTTTTTATTTCAAAGGTGCAGTCATCCTATAGTACAACTTTCCAATGGATTTAGCCAAGCAATATCCTCTAGAAGCTAGTAAGTAGCCAGTACTTTTATTGTTTGCCAACCCACACTCCCAAAAGAGATTAACATATTTTTCTTCTCTCAGTGAGTATGAGAAGGCTTTGTTACTCTAGTTTTTACTAGTCTCTTCGGCTGAATGACCTTGTAGATTATTAACTAGGTGAAATTCCTTAAATTGTAAGGAGCTCTAACTGTCCACAACATTTTTTTAGCTTGAGTACTGAACTACATTCCAAATAATTAATTCCTCACCTCTTATTAAAGAGTGGCACAAATAGGGCTGTAAGTAAAGGGAGAGGAGAAGATCCTTAGAGATTGCTACTTTATCTGAATTTAGCAAGCTATTTTTCATTTTTTGTATGAGGTATGTAAGGTTAAAAAGCAAGAGTATTTTAGAATATTTTCCCGCTTCTGCTAGTGCCGCTAGGAATTATGTGGTACTCAACTTTTACAAAAAAAAATTCAATATGCAATTTGAGTAATTGAAATATCATGTTGGACAATAAACTGCTTTGTTTCTATTGACACTCCACAAATTATTACTAATAGAGATAAATATGATGTCAAATCAATTTTGGTGCACTGGGAAAGATATACATGTCCTAATTATATTGATCCTATTTACAAGGAGTTGAATTTAGGGCTTTTTTCTCTTCTTGGTTCAATTTAAGTGTGTTGATCCCTAAGCATGTATCAGTGAAGTTTAGGGTAATTGGGAAAATTGGCTCTGAGAAAGTATATCAATTAAGACTTTGTTATAGGCAGCACTAAGAGAGTAGACCATCTTTAGAAGTCTATCAATTCCATTCTCTAGCCTGAACGACATATGACATGACACACATTCCTTCGTGAACTGATCCCTCAAAGTTTCAACCTTTACACATTCTACCTCTCTTTGCAGTACCAAAAGTATGTCGTTTCTGCAATCACTCCTTTAACTTTTCTACAATTTTCCCTTAATATACCAGCTCTCCAACACTAACATACAATAGGAACTAGATCTAGTTTGATCCCATTGTAAGCTCCACTCTTTGAACAATACTAAAGTAAGCTCTACAATCATGGCATATTCACATAAATTAATGCAAATTGACACCCAAAAAGCAAGTTGTAGTCATGGTAGATGAAGGGAGAAGGAGGATTTGATTACGGGTCACTCTAATTTTTTAGATTTTTCTCTTCCATTTAGGTTTATTCTAATGAATTGTATCAATATGATGTTCCACACTCATTGCGTACAACAACATTGTATGAAATTTTCACAACCCATGGTTGTGGTTGCAATAACGGATGAATAAGCCTACCTCCCTCCATAAAAAAGAAAAAAGAAAAGAAAAGAAAAGAAAATAATAATAATAAATACGTTCAATCTATCACCTACTAAGTGCCTCCATAATACAGAGAGAACCATTGGACTTCAAGGGCATTGGTGCATAGAATGAGTTGCCCCTGGTTTCATTGTTAACTTCATAGCTCTGATAAGTGAGAGTAGAACAGGGTATCTAAGAAGCCTACAAGCAGTTAAAACTAGGGGGCATTGAAGATAATTGTTGTGGTTGTGCAGAATGATCTGCAGAAGTTGAAACATCAATTTCCAAGTATGGTGGCAGAGACAAGGCAAGCCAGTTATTCATATATTTCATTATTTATCACAATTTTGAGGACTTATTCTTCAAGTAAGAACACGAAACACAAAATAGTTGTTGACAGACCACTTCGACAGTTCAACCTGAACAACCTTAAAAACATGGGAGAAAAAATAAAAATAAAAAACAAAATAAAATAAAATATTCTCCTTTGGCTTTGATGACTTGTTAATGATTGGGAAAATGAGTGATAAAATCCACCTGGGATAGAAGGTTCTGAGGCCACTGAATAGCCCTCGTGTGCATAAAAATGGGTAGCAAATATTTAAGCCAAAGCCAAGCTCTCACACTAGACCTTGCTATAAACAACCCCTTTAAATCAAAATCCAAGAAAAACAGCCAAACCCTCAGACCTCAAAAAAAGCATAAAAGAGGTTTTATATTTATATATATGTTGGATAACTTGCTAAGCTTGGAAGTTCAGTTTCAAGTATATATATCTCTATTCATACTGCACGGTCTTTGTGCTCAGAGAAGACCATCCATCATAATAAATTTTTCAACTTGCATACCTTTTCCCCCATAAAGGTTGTTAAACTTATCAGGTGTGAACAACAAAAGTAGCCACTACTGCTCCTTCTGGCTTCTGCTACCATTGCTAATTGATTAGGGCATGATCTATGAGACTTCCCATGTCATGTCAAAGCTTGAACCTTTATTTTCTATAGCGAGTCAAAAGTAAATAAGCTAGTTAAGGAAGGACTAATCTCAGTTTATCATTTTTTAATCTATTTTCTTTTGTCGCTTTGCTTAAGAACGGATAGCTTTGCTGCTAACATGTTTCTATATAGGTTATTTCTCTCATGTTCTTGCATATTGTTTGACTAGATCAGTTCAAAACGAGCAAGTGAAGCAAATGGTGGCATATCATGGATTTTGAGGTGCAAGACCTCAAAGAAAAAACGACCTTCTCTAGTAAAGACTTGGTTTCAATGGAAATAGATCGTAAAAACAATAGTATTGATCGAGTTGTATTGATCTCGTTAGAACAAGTTTTTGACTTTATCAAAGGAGAGGAAGAAAATCCTATTGCTCCATGTAAATTCATACGAAAAATAAACAAAGAACCAAAACAAAGAGCTACCATTGCATTGCAATATGAAATGTAAGTATTTAAAAATTGTATTGTTTAGCTCATTTTAAACTACATTTATCTTTCTTTGTATGTACTAACATTTGAAATTTTTGGTGCAGTTATCACTGCAGAGGACAAATGAGGAGATCCTCCAGCTGAACGAGGGACCTCATTTGTGTAGAAAAGGGGTTGCAAATGCCATTTTATTGTGAAAGTTATGAGTGAAAGTTATGAATGAAAGTCCTGATAGAGGAAGACTAGCTTTCAATATGTATGAACATGAAGATAGAGAAGGTTGGGCTTTCCATGGCCTACATGACACTTCAGGTGAGACCGAGACCTTTCATAGGCCAAAGCTTTCAAGGGACATTGTTGCATATGTAGAGAGTTGTTTCTTTTTGGGAGTGCATGTTGATATAGTGTATAGAACCCACATTAAGAGACATATTGACATGGATATGGAAGCTTGGGATAAAGATTTCTTCTTATGCAGGAAATATGTTGTAAATATATATAATAGGTTGGCGAAGGGAAATTATCAACTTCAAAAAAAGGATGAAATGAGTGTAAACCTTTGGTATCAAAAGCATCGGGAAGATTTTTTCTTTTACCAAAAGCCAAATGGTGTAGAGGTCCCTTTTATAATAGAGATTCAAACAAAGTGTATGCTGGAGATAATGATCAAGTTATCGCACAATATCTTAACAGCCATGGATCCAACATTTAATACAAATAAATATTGGGTAAGTCAGATGTCAATGATTAATTGAATATACTTATTTAAGTTGTAGACATTCAATATGATTAATAACTTGTATTTGATTTTATGTAACATTGAATATGATAGTATCAGTTGTATACACTCATGGCATTTGATGAAAAATAAAGTGGGTACCAGTTGCATTTGTTGTGGAATCACGAAACACATAAGATGATATTGTAGTATGGTTGGAGCAACTCATGTACAAGTGTTTCCAAACCCATCCTGATTAGAAAGTCAATGTTTTCACAGTCGATGATGCATTGGCTGAAATCACTGTCTTGAGGTAACTTTAACACTGTCATGATATAACCAAACTTGCATTTTTCTAAAATTAACACACTAAAATGCATTGAATGTGGTAGGAGGATCGCAGGTTGTGATGTGATCTTATGTGTTCGGCATGTACGGAGAAATTGGTTAAAAAATATCAATCAGTTGGCCACTAGTTCCATAAAAGCCAATGAGATGTTCAGTGAGTTAGGTTTCATCATGAAACACATTCTCAGTTATGAAGTGGAAGATGCAATCAATCAATTTTTTTTATCAAATTTGAGATGAAGAAAAGTTTTTAGACTATTTCTTCAAGAATTGCGTTGATGAAGATAAGATTCATAAGTAAATAAACTTTTCATATTATATGCATTTTTGTCTTCTATAAAGGTGATATAGTGAGACTAACATGGTTCTATTTGCAATTAGGGATGTGGGTGAAAGGTTGTCGGGAGTTTCCTCATGCAAATCAAGAGAAAAATGATGTTTTTGAGTCATACCATTGTTACCTAAAAACAACATTTCTATCCAATAGAAGGAAAAAATGTGCCCGGAGGATGGGATGGATTGATTGTTGCATATGCTACTAACAATGGTTGAACCTTGTTATCGGTTCAAGGAAATCTTAAAATAAGAAGGATTTCTAAACAACTAAGAGAGAAAAGCAACTAGAATCATTAGTGGAACGAGAAAGAAAAATTTCGGATACTAATTGTTTTCCTCATGAGATCATAACCCATGCTTACTGGGTGAGAAGTTAGACATATCGAGGTAAAAAATACCTTGTCACCTGGTATAGCATGAATTTTATAACATGTGAATGTCCACAGTATCTCCATGGAAACATTTGCAAGCATGCCATAAAGGTTAATTGGTTGTATTTCCACTCGGATAATTAAAATCCATTATTTCATCATCATGCAGAGGATAATATATGCAATGACCCACCTAAGATCAATATAGAGCCTCAAAACCATGATGTAGATGTTGATCCTACTCTTATGGCCACAAATATTGTTGATGCAAATGTTGAGGCATTTCATTTGGCAAGGGAGGCGTTGTTTAGCCATGTACATATCATTTTAGATAACCCTCCTACTACTTTGATGAAGACAAAACAATTGACTGGTATGCTTAAAAAAATGTTGGATGAAGCCAATAATTTTCACATTATGGATTTTGACATCACACCGGGGTTGGGTTCTCTTGATTCATCTTTTGAAGGGAAAGAAGAGTCTCCTTAACCCTACAAAGAAAATAAAAAGCAGCAAAAGAAGCAATGGTTTTGAAATTGAATTAAATGTTGATCTATTAAAATATGAACCATTTGAGTTTTAATACCTCAATAAGCGAGGATGTCATTGATCAAATAATGTCTTGTCTATGGTTCCAGGTTAGTTTCATGTGTTGAATAGAGTCATGATTTTAGATTTAAATATTTAGTCATCACCATTCTTTAACATGTTGTATGTTTATTTTTATATCAATGCAACAATCCACAACCATGACGATAATCCAAGACCAAAGGGAGATACAAGACCATCCAACCTTACCTACCATGCCAGGTACATTTGACAGTCTATTTTGTTGTGTGCGCACATATAACTTGATGCTCTAGTGAATTTCATTGCGTTAACATATGACACTTTGCTAGGTAACTATAAAACAAGTGAAAAAGCATCATCTTCTACCATGGCTGCTCATGCATGGAAGGACTTCAACTCTAGTGGGAATCAATGAAGTACCTGCAAATAATAGGTAAGTACTTTCCAGAGAGTGTATTCAAAAAATAACATTTTCTTAGGCATCAAAACTTCCATGTCACTAGACCCAATTCTAAGTTTTGAAAAATCATATAAAAAATAAATACAATATATAGATATATTATTTATATAATGTGATTCTCAATATTTTTCTTATGCTCGTTTGTTGAGTGAAAACTTCTTGTATTTTTGTTATTGTTTGTGGCATTCTTATGTGCAACACTATGCCTGGAACATCTTCAAATTGTGGGATTGTGATGGAGAACCAGCTAGTTCCTGTAGTCCTAAAAAAACTATTATCAGCACTCATGACGAAAGCAACTCAAAACAGAAGAGGAGAACTTTTACGTGACTAGGGACGCTATTACACAACCAATATCATCATAAAAAATATGGAGAGATTGGAGGGTTGTACCAACCTATCTGAAGCTAGGAATATATATTTGAACTTCATATTATATATATATATATATATATATATATATATATATATATATATATATATATATATATATATATAAAGTTTAGTTGTCCAAAATGGTCTTGTAACCGATTTTATTGTCTTCATGGCTTGGTAATTTACAACACTTATCTGTCTTGTTCATTTGAGATAAGTTTAGGCTGGAATTGTTGACAGTAACTTTTATATTGAATACAATAGGGCAGAATTCACTTCTTTAATTATTGTTGTCATTAAGTGATTTTCAGTTGTGGTTTATGCATCATGAAGATTGACTTAAGAGTGATGAAATTTGTGGCATAAGTTTTGGTATCTTTTCTCGTTAACTACCTAGTGGATTGGAGTTGTTTAGAAGTGAAATATTTTATTATATTTCAGATCAGCCCGAAAGTTGTAAATTCATAGAGAATAGAAGAATTTTTAGAAAAATGCATAAAATTTCAACTTTGACTCTAGAGGTTTTGGCCACCTTAACTACCACAACCTAATGGTAGATCACAATGTTATAAATCCTCTACAACATATGGAGCTTATTGGGTAGGAGAGAAAGGTACCCATTATGAAAATAGTACATTACCCTGAAGATTTCATGCCAGAGGTGTTAATTCCAAGTTATCCCAAAGCTGCTTCAAACATGCATAAAGGCTCATATTCTAAACTTGTTGCTTGATAAACAGAAATCTATGTATCTGAATCAAGAACACAAAACTCAATGTGAGAGGAATATTTCAAATCTATTAATATAGGTGGAATGGTTTTGGCTACCATGCCTTAAACTAAACAATTGTGTCTCCAAACATGAGAATTATTGTTGCCCCCATAGACATGTAAATATATAAGTTGTGAAGGAAGAAAGTCACCCAACAATGTATGCTCCTTGATCACATCTCAATCACTATAGATCACTTCACTTTGTAGACTAAATTCTCCCTTGAATGCAAAGCATACCTCTATTCAAAGCATGCGAACCCCTATAGTTTCAAAGCCAATAGGGTCAAATCTAACTCAGCACAACAATACCACATAAGATCTGACGAAAGTCCAATTTAGTGACTATAAATAATGTCATTGACAACACAACTATCACAAATAAAAGCGATGATATGCCTCCAAGGTGTCATGTTTCAAAGTAGGTTGCATTGGCGTGCTACAATGTTTGGCAATGAATGTTTTCTTTTTCATTATGCTTTCTCCAAGATGTGGATTTTAGCTTTATCCATCCTTTGGAAAGTTGGGTGTAGGTTTGTCTTTGAGATCCAACCCAACTCCTTGTCTACTTTTTGCTCTCTCTAGCAAGGTGAGATACACCATCAAGTCCTGACTATTCAAGGCTTGCATGCCAATTCTAAGCAAATATTTGGGTTCCTTATAGAAAAGTGAATCTGATGAGGCTGCTTTCATCCACATGTAACAGGTTGCTGTCATTAGTCGCGTAACTTTAGATTTGCTATATTTGGAAATTGTCACATAGACATCACCTTCATTTTCAATCTTCTCTACTTTTTTGGTTTTTTAAAGATAGATTATTTTTTCAAGTATGTATATATTAAGAAGTTCTATTTTTGGTGGGTAAAGTTAGTGATGCAATGGTTCAAAGTGTCCAATGATGTAGTGGTTCATCATCATCATTCTAAGCACATAAAGAAAAACTTAACAAGTAAAATAGTTACAAATGGGTTCTCATGCGCTTTGGACACCCTAGGCGACTTCAAATCTGATTTTATAAATTTTAAAGTGCAATGAATCATTTTTTAGAGTTGAATGGTCATATTTATTGTTCTTAAAGGCTCTAAATGGACTGTGAAATCCTTGAAAACTCATAAGAAAATAAAGGAACCTAGGAAACATATCCTGAGCATTTCCAGAATCCCTAGGCAACCATTTCCTAGCATTTTGAGGGAGTTTCCAGGGGCATATCCATACAGGAAATAGTTTTGGGCAAGAAAGGTCAGACAAGGTAGTGTTTCATATAACTTGGGCAAAGGATGCTCAACAAGAAGCATTATAGCTATATATTTGTAACTCGCTAGGAATGCAACCAAATAATTTGTGCAATTGTTTGGTAGAAGCTACACAACAATAATGAATATAACTTGAATGGATAGTTGGAAAGGGATAATGTTATAACCTATAAAATTGTGATTGGTTGGTGCGAGATCCTTATATGACATTGTACTTTTGTATGCATCCAACTACTGTGACATGATTAGAGCTGAGATGTAACACATTAAACAAACATGATCATGATCATGAAGAACAATATTTCCTACCAATGATCTATATGTTATAGTTTCTATCATCTTCCCTATGATTGACTTATGATCATTCATATCATTTTATTTCAGCGTTCTAGCTTCTTTATATCCTTTGTGATACTTGTGCTCTATGTCTTATGCTTTTATGTTTTTCTTATTAACCTTATTAACTTAATTAACTAGATATCTAGTTGATAATCATGAGCATAGATTTTAGGTTTTGGCATCTTTTGAGGAATTGCTTTTGCACTCCCACACTGTACCTTTTGCCACTGGATATATCTTCTAGTCCCATTGACCTAATTTTGAGTAACTTTGATGGCTATTAATGAAATTGTCTTAATCTTATCTTATCTTATGTGCTCCTTTACATGATGAATGTTTAGACCCTTCTCTAAGAAAATAGATGATATTTTTAGTCAGTAAAATGAGAACTCCTTCAAGAGTCGTGCTCTTTGGCATTAATAATAAGATCCCAACTGAGGAAATTTTCAAACACATTTTATGTGGGAAAGGAATTCATGTAACCACATAAATGATGAATAGATTGAACACATAATCCAAGTTCTTCCTCAACAGCTCCGTATTATCCTCCTTCAAGACATATAAATTCATGTTATTCTCCTTCAACACATAAAAATCCAGGTTTGCAACTACATTTTTTTTGTTAGTTCACAGTCAACAAAGAAAGTGAATAAGCATGATGATGTTATTTTTTGTATTCTAACTCTTATATCTACCTGTTATGATTTGGTGTTCATTAAAGGTAATGTAAATTACACTTAAAAGAGAAGGGCAATTTGCCATAACAGTCTTTGATCACTTAGTTGCTTCCTTAGAATGGTAATTTGAATTTAAAGACAATTTAAGCAGTTCCACCACCCAAAAATGACAGGCATGCTACTCCAATGGTCACTCTAAAGACTATTTGATGGTGCCATATTCTCTCGTGTGTAAGAAGTTGGACACAAGCCTACGACAAGTCAAATTAATGCATGATTAATAACATCCTGATTAATGTTACGAGTGCACTAACTTTCTTACAAGAGTGCAAGAACCTCACAACCTTGATTCTCTCAATCAATTTTCATGAGGGCCATATTCCTACAAATATTACAGATTTTCGGCAGCTTAAGATTTTAGCTCTTGGAAAATGTGGCCTTTTAGGCCAGGTTCCCAAATGGTTGCAAAATTGTAAAAACTTACAGGTTCTTTATCTCTCTTGGAATAAATTTACAGGAAGCATTCCTCCTTAGCTTGGCTATTTCAAATTTATGTTTTATTTGGACATGTCAAACAATTCCCTCTCGGGAGAAATTCCCCTACAGCTTACCCAGTTGCAGAGTCTCACATCAATATAGAGCCTCACAGCAACAAATAAAACTTCTCTGGAATTAACTCTTCACATCCTAGAACTGATTTGACCAATGCCATGATCTAGTGCATTGATACCTGAAATTTTGGGCATTAACGGTAGTAATACTTGTAAATAAAAGTGTAAATATATCTTTACAAGAAGAGAATCTCTAGCTTAAGGTCATTTTCCACTTGTGGATAAATAAAGGTAAGCTCGATTGGTTCTTGATCCAAAAATCCACAACTCAAACTGTAATCTGCTAACATCAAAATAAATAAATATGACATAAATGAACTGGATTAAAATTTCAGTAAATCATGGTAAGTTCAATTACTTTTTGACTTGAAAATTGGCACCTCAACTACACTTTGCTAACATTGGCATAAAGCCATCTTAACCATGGATCTGTTATATAAAAAACCTTAAGGTGCAAACCTCAACATTTTTTATCCCCCTCGAAAAAAATACCTAGGAAAAATGCAACTATGATAGTTTTATAGTAGTCATTGTTTAAATATGGTAACAAAGATAAATATTTGTTGGTTCTTTCATATCTTTTATGTTATAGAAATTAGCAGAAAAACCATGACGTATAACTAGATCCACCCACCTAGTTGTGAAGCACCTTGACCTAGCTATTCTCTATGCAATTAAATTAAAGCAAACCAACTAGAGTTATCTCCTTCACAAGAAACCTTCATGCATAATTAGGAAAAACTACAGGAATGGACTTCAATCTTCAATTTATCTTGCCAAGCTGACACAAAAAGGCCAAACCATTTCACTCAAAGTATAACCAGCTAATATGAAGGATCTAAACAAAAATATTCAGATGATAGTCTTTCAAAAAACAAGCATGTAAATCCTTTATCGAGAATGCCCACAAATTGCCTTGTTATAATATAAACAAGAATTACAAAAATTTGATATATGGGTGTTATTAACTATTTTTGAAATATGAATAGATTAACGAATGTACATTTTGAGACAGATACAAATTAAATAATGATCTGCCTTAAAACAAATCGTAAGATTTCAGCCAAAAATCTAAAAGATAAAAAACAGTTAGACAACACCATAATGTAATCACAAGACCATGAACCAATTACTTTTCTCAAAATACATATCTCCATAAATTTGTCACCCATACAAAATATTGTAATCATTGCAATTTGGGGAAAAATAAAATGTTAATAGGTTCTTCTTTAGTGAAAGACCATGCTATGATAGACCCAAGAAAAATGATAACAACAACCCATTCACATACTGGGGAACTACATTGATTGTGATCAATGATTTTTGTTGCAGTGGATGGTGATCCTATTTCATATTTGACATCTACATCTGCGCTTAAAAATGCTTTGGACATTATATCACTGGACATCCTTTCAATGTCTGCAGAGTGATTGATGGTAAAAGATTGAAATTGACAACTCCAATTTATTGCTTCCTTATAAAGGGGTTTTAAAGTGTCCTTCCAAGCCTAATAGATGTCTTTCATTTGATTTCATATCAACACTAAGTTGGTGAAGACTTCAATATCATTGACATCATGTTGTTTTGCCTCTTTTAGCCCTTCAACAAGGGCAATGTAGTATGCATCATTGTTTGTCATCCTTCCAATTACTTCTCTCTTTCCATGAAGCAAATGATTTGTTGTCATATTGTAAAGGAAAATTTTGATAACTACTCGACCTGGATTTGGAAAGCAGGACAATTCAATGCATAAACGCCACTTTTGCACCATTTTTTACACTTCGAAGACCTGGAAAATAAGATAACAATAAATTCATATTCGACAAGTAGACATTTATCTATTTCTCAATACTCAACATGTTTTTTATTGATATATAATTGAAAAACTTAGTTATCTATTCCTAATCATTCCACTAATTGCTAATTAATTAACAGTGATAAACAATTCCATTCTTCTTTCCTTTCATGTCTTTCAAATATCACCTGAATTTGATGGTGTTTCATATGGAACATTCATTCAAAAAATGTTACTTCTTTGTATATTAGTAGCCATAAATCCCAACAACATTATGAATCTAAATAAAAAAACAGGGGCCAAAGACATAAAAAAACAGAATATTCATGCTTGACATGGTGTTAATTAGCATTATGAGTTTGTTTATATATGTGTGACTATGAGGTTGTAGCTTTATCACAGTTCATGTCTTCTTGTCTTGTTAGGAAATTTCATTCATTTCGTATATTTGGCTAGGAATGCGGTCCCTACTAATTTTGTCTTGAGGTTGTGCTTGTTGTCCCAAGTCACCACCCATCATGGAGTGGCAAGCGGTTTTTTAGGGGAGAAGTTGTGAGTAATTGGGAACTTGGAAGAAAATAGTTGTATGTTATAAGTTCTAACCCATGAAAAAGGTGTGAGTTGGAAGCAACAATAACATCTCTGAATGTTGAACTTCATAAAAAGAAGATTGAAAATGGCAGTAGCTGCAGCCGAAGAAGCAAAGGCAAAAGGTGCTGCTTATTTGGACCAGATTGACAAGCTTATCAAGTACAATGACTTTGTAAACAAGGAACTACTCCTATTTTCCATGGTTGGTTTGCAAAGATCCATCCCATCCATGGTTGATGGTTTGAAACGAGGACAAAGGAAAATATTGTTTTGTTCTTTCAAAAGAAAATTTGTAATGCAAGTGAAGGTGACTCAATTCTTGGGTTATGTCTCAGAGCATTTTGTTTACCATCACAATGAGAAGAGTCTTGCTAACATAATTATTGGAATGACACAAGATTTTGTTGGGAGTAACAACATCAACCTTCTTGTTCCAATTGGAAAATTAAATAATGCAAATCTAAGGTCCTTTTACCTCTTCCTGGGTGCTTATTTTTACAAGCTATCCTTGATTCTCAATTTATGATTCTAGGGACAGTCAAAGTTTGGTTGGTTGAATTTTCATCTCCTATTTGGGGAAAATTGATAGCAAATAATTGTGGTGTTTGTAGACTGTGGTTGTCATGGATACCCTTAAATAACATACTAAATGGAGCTCTCTCTAGCCCATATCATTGGATGGATCTGCCCCCTAATTACAATACACTTACAAATGAAACCCATGTCTCAAGGACTCATATTCTAGTACCACTTTATTTCCCATTACCATGCTTATCTACAACAAAATCATCAAATAAATGCATTAGAAACATTCATATTGGTGTCAAAATTGATGACATAAAATTGCTTAAAAATTAACTTTGCAGGAAGCCCATGAAGCAAATGATATTTGTTGTTGTCAATCATTTCGGGATTTTTTCATTGTTTCATAAGTTGTGTTCTCCAAGTCTGATTTAAATAGTTTTTCAATACAAGAAAACAAACTTTCGAGAATTCATATTTTTTATGAAATCTGAATTCTCTTGTTGGACAGATGAATTTGCTAGATCTTTTTTGAGTGGTAAAGAGATGATTGAAATTGTAGGAGATTTTTCCCAAGTAGGATTGTCAAAATCACATGGCCATAAATCCATCAGAATGATGGTGCAATGCCTGTCAGCAATGCTTGAATATTTCATGAACGAATTTACCCTTATGTTATCTGAATTAGGATTCTTATCTTTTCTAAATCAATAGAGGCAAAGGAATTGCCCATCAAAGTCTATTCTAAAAAAATAATTAGAGATCAAGAAGGTAAGATAAATCAGTGTGTTAGTTGTTAAAGATAAAGATGTTTTTCAAATCACTACCTTTGGTTAATATAAGTTTTGATGTATCAAGAATCTAGCCATCTCGTTTTATTGTGCTAATGAGATTTTCTTTAATAAACATGATGTGATGCATGATGTAACCTTGTGTTTGGAAAGCTGAGATAGTGCCATTCATAAGAGGCTTTTCATGTCTGCCAAATAGGATGTTAGGATAGTGCCATTCATAAGAGGCTTTTCATGCCTACCAAAGAGGATGTCAGGATAATTCCATTCATAAGAGGCTTTTCATGTCTGCCAAAGAGGATGGTATTCCCACAATCTGGTTGGCACTAGAGCATACATCTAAGGTTCAATTTGATTCAATTCATACAAGTCATCCCTGAAACTTAGTCTCTTTTCCCTGCATAAGCATTGAATAATTATTTTTTCAATTTACTAAATTTTCAAATTTAATAAGGAAGCATTTTTATCAGCATAACATCTCAACTTTATGACTTTTACATTTCTGGGAAGTTACATGGAAGAGAAAGATTTGTTCAATGCCCATCAAAGTCCGTTCTTAGCATCAAAACTAAATTTTGGACACTGGGCTCTAAAACTACTATAACAACTTGATAAGTTTATCTCAACCTTAAGCACGTTACTAAGTACAACCCCAATTTGTGGCAGAAAAATCAACCAAAGGTAAATGTAAATAGCATTGGCAAAGCATGGGTTCAAGTACACAATTTGAGCGCTAGTGCACACAACATGAAAAAATTAAGCTGAAGCTATTGGGGATTTGGTACTGGAACAAGAAGCAAAAGGACTGAAATTGCAAACCAAAATTCCCATGTAATAATTTTAGTAAAGGCCAGTTTCTATAACAGGGGACACTTTTTCTCTATTTTACATACTATTTTGGAATTCGAATGTCTCTATGGTTATTTATTGGTCAAAGCCACACCATATCCTTGAGTTTACCCCCACGATCAGTACAACTCGACAGTTGAAGGGTTTGAAATGCCATATTATATAACCTAAGTGAGCATTAAAAGAGGAGTAAACTAGTGAATGTTGGAAAACCAAACCTTCCAACTTACCGGGACTGTCATTAGAGAAATCAGGACCGACTCACAGCCAAGACGAGGATGGTAGTGATGGTGCCTCCCGCATGCAAAAAACTGTGATGGAATATTTTTGGGAAACAAATCTTCTAATGCAATTCATAGTTCAATAGGAAACCATGGGAATCATTGCCATAACCATGTGAAAAAGCTTCCTTGTGGACATCGAAAGCATCTCGATACATGGAGAGCCATAATTATAGGTAAAAACCCAAGTTTTGTTGTGTGGTATCTTGTGATTGCAATGGAATCAATGAGTAGAAGAGGAAATGCATGGTTTTGGCAATTTTCGTTTTAAATTGAATTCCATTCCTCCACTCACCACCCACTGCGCATTAACGAGACGAAAACAGAGAGTCGCATCTAGGAGGATCTGGGTAGATTCAGATTCTGACAGTGAAAAAATCACATCACACGAAGCCGCATCAGGGGTTGGAGGAATGTCGTTCAGAGCCAGAAGTTTTTCCGGGTGGGAACGAAATTCGGGCAATCTCCACCTAGCTAGACTACTTAGATTTTTTTCCCAAGTGGAGCGGAGGATATATTTTAAAATAATTAAACTTTTATATATGTTTCAATAATTTTGAGTTATCTTAGTAATATTATTAATATTTGTAAAGTTTGTATATGTTGATTAATTAATATTTATAAATGATCAATATTTCTTGAAACCTTAGCGAGTGCCACTATTTCTGCTTTAGTTGATCCCCTTATAAGCTATGGTCGGCACCATAGAATAAAAATGTTATCATAGGTTATAATTGTTCCAACCGACCTTCCATTACCAACCCCCATTTTTATGCTCAAGATCCCCAAGCTAATAAATGGAAGCCCCCTCATCACAAGCTTCATCCATTAGAAGATTGCCAAGAAGTTGCCTCCTAAAGTAGAAATAGATCCAACATTTGAGGTTCACTCCAATCATATTAGATGATTACATATAATACATACAAGATCACACTCTAATCGACAAGTTCCTTGGCATTTATCCCTTAGAAAAATCCCTCTCCCATTGGATCCCACAGAAATGGAAGCCTAAGGAGGAAATCCAGTTGGAACTAGGTGCAAAATATTTTTTCATTATCATCTTCACCAACATAGAAGACCGCATGCAAGTTTTTGAGAACTACCCAATATTTTTTTAACTTCGTAGGACTATACCTTAGGTTTTGGATGGAAGATTTATCCCAGATAAATAAGATTTCACAATAGCCCCAGCTTGGATCTAAATGTACTCCCAACATAAGGAATTTTGGGTTGAAGAGATACTATCTAGTATCAGTAACACCCAAAAACACTTAATCAAACCATAGAAGGAAACAAAACAAGCCAGGTATATATATTACGCCTATATCTATGATTATATGAACATTTCAGAACCTCTTCCAGAGTTAATTTATATATACTATTAAGACAAGCTTTGGAAGCAAACCCTGGACTATGAGCATATACCAATCCACTACAAAATATGCCATGGATATGACTACCTCTACAGGAACTATCCCTGACTTGCTCCTAACTTTGGATAAGAACCCTCCAAAATCACTGATTAAGATGGCTTCTCTAAGCTGGTGACGTAACACCCTCATCCCACATCTACCAAAGTAACTGGCTAACTGGGGTAAATATGTGACGATATGCCACTATAATGGGATTCAACCTACTAGGCGACCCTAAGGAAGTGGAATCGATGGAAACCCACAAAACATACCTCCCATACCTGCTACAAGACTCTCCATGACCATTCCCTGGGTCCCACTGATTTTTAGGCCATTAAACCCCTGGATGCTCCCTTGATATGGATAATGGTGCACCTTGAAAGCTCCAATCACTCCCACAACAAGGCATGGGTGCGTCTAGGGACTTTTCTCCTCAGTCCTGTGCTTGCAACTCCGGAAGTTGTGCCACTTTTTATGCCCAGAACCCAGGTCACTGCCCAGAACTCCATGACACTTTCAAAACTGAAAGATAATAATAAAAGAATGATACAAATGCAACTACTTGAATAAGGAATTGACTGGACCCCTACTAGCCATGACATGCATTTCGTCAAACTTGTCACAGATATATAATCTACAGGTTTAAACAACCTATTTGAGCATAGGGGTATCATATTTATCTGAGAATCACTAAGAATCATTATTCCCTTATATCATTAGTTTCATTATCATCTATTAGGTCATAGATACATTGTTCATTCGTTTACAAATCAAAACATGAGGAGAGTCATACATCATCATTGTCATAATACATGCTTATAAATAGCATAATAACAACAAAAATATCAAGGATACATCAGCGATAGAATCTAGATATAAACCAATACATTTACACATAAGATATCAAGGAAAGAACCTCTTATTAATGAATGCAAAAGTTAACCTGTTATGGGACTGCCACGTTCCACTAGACCATAGATTCGCTAAGCCAAATATTTCTTCAACTAATCACCCCCATGCCATATTCCAAGCATGAATATGGGACTCAAACCAAAAGAACCAACCAGGGCGTCCCAAGGTTAAACCACCTCAGCCTCGTCAATAGAAACTAGGCTCAATCCACATCGGATCACTAGGTCAAAACAAGCATGGATGCCACTGATTTCTCCACCTACATCGTCAGGAATTTTCTTGTCTCCTAGTATCTAGGATTTACCGCAATCCACACTGAATCACTAGGACCTAACCGAGACTCCACTCCAAGCTTTACCATATATCTCATCCCAAGATTACTAGGCCTGATGGGGAACACCCACCTCTAGGCTTTACTGTGTATCCCTCCATTCGCTGGTCAAGGAATCCTAGGCCCATCAAGGCAACACAAAATTAGACTTTACCATAACCCACAGTCTGGTTCAGGGGTTACTACGTCATGTGTTCTTTTATTCAGAGATCCACCTCACTGAACTTCGAATCCATATGGAAATTCATCTCAACCAAAACATGAGAAGCCCATCACACCATGGCTATCCGGAAATGGAAATTCTAGGCTGAAAATCACTGTCACACCTGAAAAAAACCCATGTCAATGACAGAAAGAGAACCAAGAACACACATGCAACACCATGCATGCCAAATATAGCAAGGAAACCACACATGCAAATCGATACCTACAAAGGATCATGTTGTAGCTACTTGAACTTGCTCTTCCTTGCTTGATCTATGCTTCCTCTTTGCCTATTGAAAATAGAAACAAAAAATGTTAAAAATAACATCAAGAAAAATCCTAATTTAATTTGTCCTTAAATTAAATTAGGAATTAAATTCTAATTCTAATTCTCATAGCAACTTGTAATAGTTAACTAAGTTAGTTTGACTTAGTTGACTCAGTTAATTCAAGTTGAGAGTTTATCTAAACTCATGTAGAGTGGTTCCTAAATTTTAGAGGCCCAGGATGAGTTCTTTTGATTTGTAATTATCTAATTCAGTTTAATTGAGTTAAATTGAGTTAAACTAGTTCTAACTGATGGAGGAATTAGTGGGAGATCTAATAGTGGGGTGTAACTTGCAGTAGTGGGGTGTAACCAACACTGCTCAACTAGTGAACTGAAGATTCACTCATAATTAACTCATGCATGTCATATTAGAGAAAGACCCAATTGAGATTAGAGTTAAGGGACAATGTACTATAAGTTGTAAAATCATCTAAATTAAACAGATGATGCACACAATAAGAATAAGGCCTAAAATAACATTCCTTAATTAGAAAACTCACTAATTTTATCCATTTGAATTTCCTTTAAAAGGAGCAATGCAGGCACAAGTTTAATCATTTTTTACAATAAAGATAGTAAGCAGGCTTCCTTGACAATAAACACAGATTTTTTGGTAAAACACAAGAACCATAGTTGAATTTTAGGTCATAAGCTTGATGTAATCCATCATTTGATATATTCTACCATGTTAAGCATCGTAATTTTATGCATGTGGGGATTGTATCAGCCATAAATTGACACGTATTTCTACAAAATAAGGTAGGAATATATTTTTTTAATAAGAACAAAGCACATTTGCATCAGTCTTTGGTTTTCCTGCCATCTTCATGTTGATGAAAGCCTCCACTTGACCTATAGTCGTTAAAGTTTCCTTGCACTCCTCTAGTTCATTTACACTAACAACTTGAACTTATTCCAGTCCATTTACTCCTCTAGTCCTTAGTGTTGAAACCCAAGGATTCCAGTGGTGAATGGTGGCATCTCTCTACAACCTGGGCCATATCAACACACTTCAAACATGTGCAAAAATAAACCTTTGTACCCTCATATATGTGGAACTTTGGGTTTTGTAATTTTTGTGATAGAGTGAACCTCTAAAGCAGTAAATTGTTGCAAACTTTATTGGAAATCTGAAGAAGTATTGAAGGCATTATAAGGCCTTGTTTTGTAACATCTTTTGAAATATTTTTATACTTGGTAAAATAAAAAATGTAAAAGGAAATAGTGATTCAAAAATGAGCTGTAATCAAAATGACACATCTAAATTGCAATCACAATGCAATTCCATTAACTAAACGGTAATCACAATATAATTCCAATAATAGCTTTGACTAAAAATTACATTCCTTACGATCGAGCTCTACATCCTGAGAAGCCCGCAACCAACGGGAGCTGAGTCTGCGTGCACAGCTCCTCGCGCCCTGAGCCTACGTAGGTGCCCACGAGTAGACCTGTCTGGAGCCTGTGTGGGTTCTCGCAGAGGTTTCGTCTTTGCACCTGCGGAGATCCGTCGAGAGACTTGCTCCCAGTCGCGACCGCCCTGGCTGGTGATTTTGATTCTCCATGGAGGAGCCTTCTCCTCCTCCCCCCTCTGTAGTAGAGGCCTTCAAATCACTTCTAGCCTCCCTGGCCAAGAAGAAATCCTCAGAAGCAGCAAAGTTTGTGAAAAGGTTGGAAGATATCCCAGAGATCGCCCTCCGGCCGGAAGGGCTGATCCAAGTAGCTCTCTCTTTGGCAGATCGGGCTCTGGTAGGACAGTTTACAGGACTCTGGCCTTCCCCGAAGATGACCAAGAACTGGGTTGCCAGGAACTGGGCACCTCTAATCCAAAATAAGGTAACCTCTTACTTCTTCGGGAGAGGCTACTTCTTGTTTGAATTTTCTGCAAAAGAAGACAAAGACCTAATTTTCAGGAATGGCCCCTACTTCATGGGCCCCCAAGGGCTGTACTTAAACAAATGGACACCAGACTTCGATCCGGCGGTGGACGTGCCAACAACAGTCTCGGTGTGGGTGAGGCTCCCCAACCTGCCAGTTCACTTCTGGAACTGGGATTCTTTAAAGCATATCGGCAACACCCTGGGAAAATTCATAGACAAGGCTAACATCAAGGATCAATATGACTGCGCCAGAATCTATGTAGAGGTAGATCTGGAGGTCGGACTACTGGAAGCCGTAAAAATAGTGGTTGGTCCCTGGTCTCATATACAGAAACTGGACTATGAATAGCTGCCATTCAAATGCCGGAAGTGCCATGTCTACAGGCATTTCACCAGGGACTGCCTGTCCAAAGGGGTGGAAGAAAAAGGAAAGGAAGATGGATGGAACCGGGCAAAGAGATCCACAACCTCTCACAAGAAGAACACAACTGGCAGTGCCAAGAACCCGCAAGAGGGCATTGCTCAAAAATCAGCCAGGGAAAGCCAAGGAAATAAATTTTAAATCCTTGGAACTGAAATCATGACCACACAGGAAACAGAAGTGCCAAATGAGATCTCTGCCCCAAAAGCTTCCCCCTCCATCAAAAGTATTCTAGGGGAGAAGGCCTCCGAAGAAGAGGGGGAAACCCAAGAGTCCGAAGAATCAGAGGAAGAAGGGGAAATTGGGGAGTCCCAATCCTCTCCCAGAAGATCTACACGAGGACACAAAACTGCAAAAGAGAAAAGAGAATAAGAAACCTACAAGGACAAACTACAGGGTAGCCAACCAACACTAGAGAAGCTCCTATCTAAAACCCCGAGGTGACTAGGATTCAATCACAGGGCTCCAAGGGAGCTCTCCAAGGCAGAAATAAATAATGAAGTTTGTGTCCTGGAATTGTAGGGGGATGGGTACCTCATCAAAGGAAGAAGCAATGCACAGCTTAATAAGATTGGAATCCCCAGATATCCTCCTCATCTAGGAGACCAAGTTGGAGGACTCAACCTTCCTCCAAGCAAGCAAAAAATTGTGGAAAATAAATGGAGCGCATGCAGTGTTTGCCCGGGGAGCGTCGGGAGGACTTGGGACGCTCTGGAACTCAAACAAGTTTTCGCTAATCTCTGAATCTCTAAATACCCACTGGATTTTTTTTAAATTGCAGCATCTAGAAACAAAGGAGATTATTTGTATATTCAATGTGTATGCTCCTAACAATGCAGGGGAGAAAAAGAACAGTCGAGACTCCATCAAAAGCCTAGCAGATCTAGAAAACTTAGGAAACATTACCATTGTCGGAGATCTAAATCTCACCCTTCGAGCCTCAAAAAAAAGAGGAGGCAACATAGTCAGGGATTCGACAAGAGAATGGGCCGAAGATCTCATGCAAGAATGGGACCTGCTAGACATAAAACCAGTCACAGGCACGTTCACCTGGTCAAACAAGAGAGTGGGGCTGGGACACATAGTAGCAAGATTGGACCGTTTTTTTGTCCAAATCTCCTTCCTTCTCTTGGGGCTGGAGGCTAGAACGCGCATTCTCCAAAGCAGTGTCTCAAATCATAAACCTATCTGTCTAGAACTGATTCCTTCTAAGGATCTAGGGCCTATACCTTTCAGGTTTAGTTCCCTATGGACCAAAGAGACAGATTTCTTGCAAAAGATTAGAGAATGCTGGAAGGAGCCGGTCAAGGGATCTTCATTCTTTGTATGGGAGGAAAAACTTCACAGGGTTAAAAAGATGCTAAAGGGCTGGGTAAAGACCTTACCTAATCTTGCAATGGATAGGAAAAAAATTCAAAAAGATCTGGAAATCCAGCACCTTCATCTGGAAGTTGCCGAAATCACCAAAGAAGAGCTAGATAAGGAATACGAGTTGCAGCAAAAATTCCACAGGGCATGCCTGACAGAAGAGGAATTTTGGCGGCTCAAGTCTAGGAGTCTATGGCTCAAGACTGGGGACTGTAACTCCTCTTTTTTTCATAAGCAGACCCAAGCTAGAAAATTTCGGAACAGTATTTCAGAAATTAAAAATGAGGAGAGCACATTAAAAGACTTCATCAGCATCAAGAAGGCTGCATCAAAACACTTTGAAAAAATGTATTCTGAAGTTGAGGGGATCATCCACAACGGCAATTTGTTAGACGATGTCCCCATGCTCATCACTGCAAAAATGAATCAGATGCTAGAAAATAAAATATCAACAATGGAAGTCAAAGAAGTGCTCTTTGAAATGGAACCCGACAAAGCTCCGGGTTCGGATGGATTCACACCCAAGTTTCTTCAAGTATGCTGGCAGATAGTGGAGAAGGATTTTATGAAAATGATACAAAAAATCCCAAGGATGCCAGAAAATTGGGGGCTGCACAAACTCAGCTTTCCTCTTCCTTATTCCCAAAGAAAAAGGCGCCAACACCTTTAATAAATTCCGCCCAATATCTTTATATAACGTTGGATACAAAGTGATCACTAAAGTTATAGCAAATAGATTGAAGAAAATCCTCCCTAAAGTCATCCCAGAGAACCAAGGCGGCTTTATTCAAGGCAGGCAGTTGGTAGAAAATTTCATCTTGGTCCAAGAGGCGATCCACTCGATTCAACGCCATAAAGAACAAGGTATGGTTATTAAACTTGATCTAGCTAATGCATTTGATCGTGTTAGACATAAATTTATGTTTGATGTAATGCACAAATTGGGATTTGGACAAAATTTCATTAAATGGATCAAAGCCTATATCTCCGAACCCTGGATTGCCCCTCTTGTGAATGGCAGGGCTGCAGATTTCTTTAAAGCAACTAGAGGGTTGAGGCAGGGGTGCCCCCTGTCACCTCTCCTCTTTGTGCTGCAAGCCTCTGTCCTTAGTTTTCTCTTAAACAAGAAACAGCGAGACCAAGAGATAGCTGGGTTATGCATAGCAAGAGGGACCAAAAGCATCAACCATGCACTCTTTGTAGATGATACGCTGCTTCTTGGGGCTGCTTCTCAACTGATGGCAAGGAAATTCAAAGAGGTTCTAGAAGACTATTGCCAAGCTTCGAGCAGTGAATTAAACAGGGGTAAGTGCCATACTTATTGCTGGAACATTCCAGTAGTTGCTGCTAGTGCCATAGCCAGATGTCTAGGCTTTGCTGCTTCAGCATCTTGGAATTCCTTCAAATACCTCGGGCTACCAGTCTTTCACAAGAAAGCTTCAAGCAAGGATTAGCTCCCTCAGATAGAAAAAATCAAAGCCAAAATGCAGGCCTGGGGGTCATCTTGGCTCAACTTGGCCGGGAAATCAGTGCTAATTAAATCAGTGTTGAACAGCCTGCCTCTCTTTAATTTTTGTGTTCTTTTGGCGCTAGTGGGAATCATTAAAAGCATAGATGAGCTAATCAGAAAATTCCTTTGGAAAGGAGGCAAGAACAATGAGAAAAGGCTCTCCTTAGTAAACTAGGAAATTGTCTCAAGGTCGCTACAGGAAGGAGGACTAAATTTTAAAGATCTAAACACTCAGAATTTAGCAATGGGAGCTAAACTTATTTGGAAGATTATAGCGCCAAAGCCTGGTTGGGTTCAGTTGGTGCTGTGGAAGAAATACTTCAGAGGCCAGAGACTCCGGTGTCTGGAGCAGCAAAAAGAGCATCTTATAGCCCCTCTTAGCAACCTAATCTGTAAAGTCGGGCCTCTTATAAGAGGTAACGCCTATTGGATACCCGAGAATGGTAAACTCATCAGAATTTGGGAGGATAATATTATGAACAGACCTCCTCTAGCGCATTCGAGCCTAAAGAGAGAACTGAAAACATGGATGGATGAGGCCAACATTAAAACGCTATGTGATTTATCGGTTTGGCATGGTGATAGTTGGGTAGGCTGGAAATCCGATGTCCCAGCTGCGTGGATGTCAGAATATGCCACGATGCTTCAGCTGCTCCATGGAGCTGCCCCTACGCATGCAACAAAGAAGGACTCGAGAGGCTAGGGAGAAAAACAGTTTGGTTATTTGATAGCACAGGGCTATACCAAAATCCGGGAGAGACCCCACGTTCCCCCCAACCCGACGCCTTGGAACAACATCTGGAATTTCTCCACTATTCCAAAGATTGACTTCTTCTGTTGGCTGCTACGCCATCAAAAAATCCTAACAGAAGATAAGCTCCAGAAAAGGGGTTTCCACGGTCCATCAAGATGCGTTCTATGCAAAGAAAATTCTAAATCTGCTGTTCATATTTCTCTGAATTGCAAATTCATAGTCCAAGTCTGGCAGGAGCTCCTTCGATCGTGGAATTCGATGCCCATCCTTCCTCACGTTGTCCCGAATTTGTTTGATGGGTGGTTGGCAAGATTCCCAGGCCCAGGTCCAAAAAACAAGATTATCAAACTTGCTTGGACTGCCCTGCCCAAATTTATCAGTTGGCAAACCTGGTTGGAGAGAAACAGAAGGATCTTTAGAGATAAGGATCAGAACTACAAGGTAGTTGCAAATACAGTTAAAGGACAGTTAAATGAGTGGCTGAGTGATAAAAAGGATGACACAAATCTAAGCCAAGACGATATTGAGTTCGAAGCCGCTCTCAATCTAAGCTTCCAAAAGTCTATAATACCTCTCAGATGCCTTAAAGACTGGAAAATAAGGAAAAACAGAGCAGAGTTTCGATCTTGGTTATCCAATCAAGCTCTCCCCTCCCTATTCTTCGACGGGGTAGCTAAGGGAAATCCAGGAAGAGCTGGAGCAGGAAGCATAATTAGTAATCCTAAAGATTCTTCCACCCACAGGTTTGCTTGGGGTCTAGGCCACACCACTAGCATCCAAGCGGAAGTCATGGCACTATTCCAAGGGATCAAAATGCTTAAGACCCTGGGACTCACAGAAGCAATTATATTGGGAGATTCACAAGTCATTATCAATGCTATGGTGTCCAAAACAAATCTAGTAGATATTCGGCTGGCTAGGACAATTTCAAGAATTAAAGGCATGATCAAATCTCTGAAGTTGGAATTTTTCCATGTCCTGAGAAACAACAACAAATAAGTAGATGTAGAAGCAAATAAGGCAGCCCAGTTAGATGCTGGAACTATCCTCAAAGAAAATGAAGTCTCATGGGACCCAATCCTTTAAAAATTCGCTGTGTTCTATCATTTTTTACTAAAGCAATTCGTGTGTATACATAAGCTTGGGAAATCAGCTGGAAAAGTCCAAGAAAAAAATTGTAAAAAAACGAGATTCATAAGTGAGTGTGCCATGCTCAGCTGGTTGGAGGAATTTCAAGAAACCAGTCTCAGGTTTTCTAATCGAGTTTATGGCTTTTTGCCAATTAGTTAATGAAAGCCTCATACCCGTTTCTGTTAAAAAAAAAAAATACATTCCTTACATACATACTGTGTTGAGTTATAAAAAATGTACCAAAAAATAAAGTGAGCTAGTATATAAAAGATTGAGCTTGTATAAGTACATAGAAAAGGATGGACATAATGACTATTTATGTTGCTACATTAACATCATAAGAAATAAAAACACCATAATAACCCTAGTAACAACCACAAGAACAAGCCACCTATATCAATGATCGTGAATAACAATTGGTGGAGCACATGTCGATTGCTCCACATATCTTGCACATCCATTTCCACTGGATGTTGCTTGAAAGAGCAGATCATAAGCAACCCTTTGAACATCTGACTGATATGTTATGGTAAAGCTTTGAAACTAAGAAACAATTCTTTCTTCTTCTCAGTGAATGGGTTTTAGATTTTGACTTCTAACTTGATAAATACCAGTCATTTAATTGCATATCAACTCTGAATTGGCGTAAATAACAATGTCATTTGCACCATAATTCCTTGTTGATGTTATCCCATCAATTAGAGCAATATAATAGGCCTCATTGTTTGTGGTTTTCCCGGGAATTTATCTATTGTTTTGATATACCTGACTAAGTGATTCATTATGAAGCACAAATCTAATTCATGCTTCACCAAAGTTTGGATGGCACCAAACCTGAATGATAAGGGTCCACTTCTTCACCATCTACAAAACAAGAAAACAATTACATGAAATCCTTTTAGAATTTGTTGAAATTATGTTGCAGCATCTCACTATTACAGTGGCAGAAAATCAATGTTATAGTGGCAGCAACTCCATGTTACAATGGTGGTAACTCATGAGGGAAATAGACACATCAGTATGAAAATACAGAAAATATGTTTTCATATTGTCAATCAAATCAAATCATATATCAATGCAATAGAATTTCAAAGTTTGCAAGGCATGTTGACTTCCTAAGTTTCCAAATTCAAGCCATGTTAAGAGACAAACATCTACATTGTTAGACAATACCGTCACATTTTGACATTTGAAATGCAGATCACAAAAAAATACCATCACCTTAAAACATTTGTTAATCGTTGTTTGCATTTGTTATAACATTATCAATTCCTGAAGTTTTTACATCACTGTTTTTAGATATACCATAGTAAAAGTTTTGTTAATTTCTGTTTTGGTAGGTTTTTCCACCATTGTATTTCCTTTTGGAATAAAGACAGGTGAGCTAACAAGGTTTAATAATTGAGTTAAGGCTTTTGTGGTCCATATCAAGTTTTTTGAGAAGGTTTTTTTGGCATAAATCATATCAGAATGTATTTTTCGGCGTGTTTCGAAACCAACGAGTGTGGTTCATCATCAAGACAAGTTCGAAACATGTCGACAAATGCATTCTGATGTGATTTACGCCGAAAAATCTTCTCGATTTTTTTTTAATAATTTTACTAGGTTTACTTCGTTGACCTATGTTTATTAGGTCAATCTACATTTTCTAGTTTAACCATGGTTTATTAAGTTGACCTAAGTTATTAGGTTTACCAAGTTTACCGAAGTTTACTAGGTTGACATAGGTTGACATAGATTTACATTGTTTACCTAGGTTTACTATATTTACTAGGTTGAACTAGGTTGACTAAGTTGACCTAGGTTGACCTAGGTTGACTTTGGTTTACTAGGTTGACCTAGATTGAATAGGTTGACTAGGTTGACCTAGGTTATAAGTTTACTAGGTTTACTTCATTTAATAGCTACTAGATTGACCTAGGTTGACTTAGGTTGACCTAGGATGACATAGATTTACTAGGTTTACTAGATTTACTATGTTGACTTCGATTGACCTAGGTTTATTAGGTTGTTCTACATTTACTAGGTTTAATAGATTAAATATGTTGACCTAAGTTTACTAGGTTTACTTGGTTTAATAGTTACTAGTTCGACCCAAGTTGACCTAGGTTGACTTAGGTTGACATGACTAATTTGACCTAGGTTTATTAGGTAGATCCAAGTTTACTAGTTTACTTGGTTTAATAATTACTAGGCTGACCTAAGTTTACTTGTTTACTAGATTTACTTGGTTAAACTTCCAAAGTGGATTCAATAACATGTTTTGGATAGCTTGATGAATCAATTACTAATGATTTTGATGTAGGTAGTTCCTTTATAGAAACCATTTAGCTTCCCAAGTGGGTGATTAAGATGATTGATATTATTGGTGCTAACACAAGTGATATAAATGACTAAAGGAAAATAAGATGTCATAAACATCATGGTAGTGTTGCTCTAATGGAATTTGTTCTAGAGACATGTAATATTGATACATATGAAAATGAACATGGTCAACCTAAATGGGAGAATGATATGACCGATGTGTATCATTCCTTTATGAAGATTAAAACTCGATACTTAGTTACAATACCACGAGGAAAAAATGTGGTGAAATGTTGATGGGTATATAAGAACAAATTTATAATTGAAGGTGTCACTGAAAGGTACAAAGCTCACTTGGTAGTAAAGTTTTTTTCTCAATAGAAAGGTATTGTCTACATTGAATCTTTGCCCCTATTGTAAATATGAAATTTGTTCGACTGAGTCTTACACTTTCTACTTGTTGTAAAGAGTGTTTTTTTTACGTGGTGATCTTGCTAAGAATATATATGGAGAAACCACTATTGAGAAGGGTGAAAATGTTGTACATCAATTGAAGAAATACTTAGATGGTTTCGAAAAGGTTCCTAGGGCCTTGTACAAGGAGATTGACAAGTTTTCCTCAATCTTGATTTTAAAAGATATGAACCATATGTTTGTATTTAAATGATGATACTTTGATTATTTCACTATATATTGAAGATTCAATCATTTATGAGAATATTTTTGACCTAATTTTAGGTTTTATGAAAAAAATAGTAGATACATTTGAAATGGCCAGCCTTGGTTGTTGCAATTCTTTAAGGCCACCCATGTAGAAAAAAATAGTATATACATTTGTTATTAACAAATGAAAATAATTTTCTTTCCCAATATAAATATGTATTGAATATAATGGAAATATTCAAAAGGGAAAACTACAAACCATATGCTACACCTTGTCAGTTAAGAGTCAAGCTCACTAATATTTCAATTCTTTCAAAATCAATGATACTTTCTTTAGGATCTTGTTTCTATCCTTACTTATTTATCTCATAGTCAACTTGATATTTACTTTGTTGTTATAGTGGTATCTAAGTTCATGTAGAATACAAGGGAGCACTACTTGAAGGTTTCAAAAAGGGTTGTCCATTATATCAAGGACACTTGTCAACTTGGTATAAAATATTATAACAAAAATATGAACCAGTTAGTTGATTATACTAACTCATATTGGATGGAGATGAAGATGACTAGAAGTCAACTATGGCTATGCATTTCAACTTGGCTTTGTACACATAGTCTAGTCTTCTATAAAATAAAAGGTAGTCTATATTTTGACCACATAAGAAAAATATAGAGGTGTAGTTAATGTTGGTATAGAGGCAGTGTGGATTCACAACCCAATTGTTAGCTTTGAATTCCCTTTAAGGTATTGATTGTAGTGTATTGTGACAAGCAAAGAGCATTACGAATAGTTGAGAATCCTATTACTCACTACAAGATGAGGCATGTGGAGCTTCATTATTATTTTTGGTAATTAGCACATGACCTTGATATGTCTCATATTTGTTGTGAGACATTGTTGTGAGATAAACTAAGGAGCTAAGCTAGGTAGTTGAGTAGTTGGTTTAATTGACCACTAATTGACCAACATAGTTTACTAGTGCATAGGTGAAGGGTGAAAAGTAGGAGATATGGGCATGTCCTTTGCAATTAAACTTGACTATGTCTTCTTCACTCCATAGAAGTTAGTTATACTTTGGCATTATATGTGGATGTTCGTATGGATTTATTTATTATCACACATTAATGGAAATTTTATGAAGTTTTCATACTTTATATTATATGTCAAGCTATGCTCACTTGTGGTTCGATACTATAATGATTTCTTTAGACATCACCTATTCATAGAATTCATAACTTTTCACTTCTATGAATTCCCTCCAACTTTCAAACTAGTTGGGGAGAATTTCCTACAAGAAAATTATAATTAGTTGCTTTTAAGATGAATGCAAATATTGAGATAGAGAAAATAAATATTATAACAATATATACAAGAATTATATCGAATATCCAGTTCCAATCAAAATGGAAAAAACAACTAACTAAAACCTCTAAAAGAACAATTTTCCATAAAAGTAATATAACTTACTAAAATCTTTAACCATAAGAATTATAAACCTAATGATTAGTGTATCGTGTATTATGATGCAAAATACCATTTGCAAAAGAACATAGAGACATAAATTAATGTTGAAATTAAGTATCAGTTATTCAAGCATTGAATTTATTGTAATAAAGAATCAAACTTGCACTGAATCAATTTTCATTCTAGGTGCCCACTATAGTGCCTTCATATTAAGTATATAAAATACATATAGATATTATATTCATAGAGATAAGCAAAGAAAGCAAGAAATAAATGCAAACAAGCAATAAAAATCTTATGAGGAAGCAAACCATTGCACACGAAAACCCTTGTCCCTGACTTGAGTAACCATGGCACCCTCCGAGGGGCTCCTCCCCTTCCTCCTGCTCTCATCGATGAGAAACAACATTTTAAGCATTGGTCGAGGACATCGCGAATAGGCCTCGGAGCAAAGTGGCAAATCCGAAGATTGTCGAGAAATCTAAGTCAGTTCCCTAAGTGGTTTTGCCAACGGGGATTCACAGAACTACTTTGGCGTTCTCTGAAAGAGTGCTCCTTGGAAGATTTACAAGGATGTGGCCACCCCCTAGAGAAATGGAAGCTTGGATGGAGCAAACCTGGAGATCGAAGGTTAAGGGGGATATCAGGCTCTTCGCATGTGGAAATGGCTTTTTAGCATTTCTTTTCGAGCTCAAGGAGGACAATAATGTAATACTCAAAAACAACCCCTATTTTTTTGGATATAGAAGTATGTACTAAATCAGTAGTGTTTGGATTTTAACCGGGATGAAGATGTCCCAATAGCTATACCTGTGTGGGTCAAAACTTTCCTGGCTTCTTCTTTCTTGTTGGATCGATGATTTCCTCAGGGCCATAAGAAACGAAGTTAAACGACGTTTTGATAGGGCTAAGGTTTACCCAAACCCACGTAGCAGAGACATGTTCCTGCTATAACTTTGAGGTTTTCAGATGCAAAGATAAATAAAAGAATACAAATTGGATAAACACTAATTTCAGCATCTGCAAAGAGTAGAAGGCTTGTAGACTTTGGCTGCAGGACTTCCAGCCTGCAAAGGGGTTTTTAATTAGAAGCTAAACTAGTTAGCCCATCAAGATGCATTGGATTGTAGGCCTCTTCTTCTGTCTTCCTGCTTTGAATGGACATGGGAGCTGAATGGGAAGCAGCATGCAGTCACAGCAAGCTTGTGAGGGCAGCATGGTGGAGCGCTTGAGAGTAATGCGAGTGACATTGTAGAGTTGGAGATACAGCACTTCAATATCCGCAGAGATAAGCCTGTTTGGGAGTTCTTCCGGAACTTGCCCTGTAAAATGGTTGTTGCCGAGGTACAGACTATGGACGTAGGGCAGGAGCTGGGAAACCTGACCGGTGTGAAGAGATAGATCATAGTTGAGGTTCACCGTTGGGATATTGACTTGAACTTGGGGGACAATGGGTCCAGAAAAAAAGTTGCTCTGCCTAATATCGTGGGCAATCTCACCATAAGCTGATTAAATGCTCAAGTCCAATGTCCGCAACTTACCTGCCACCAAATCTGAGACTAATGTGATCTCTACCAGGGGCTCCCGGGCTAGAAGCAGCTTAGGGGCTGGGCTACCTGAGTCAGAATGGATATGAAGGTGGGGATTGAACCTATGAGCTTGTTGTGACAGAGAGAGGTTTGACATAATGTGCAGCTGACCAATAGCCTGGTCAATCTCACCCATAAACTGATTAATGCTCAAGTCCAATGTCTGCAACTTTTTAAGGCACACAGGCAGGGGGGAATACTACCCTACAGTACGTTTTGCTTATACCCATAAACTGGAGTTTCTGGTATTGAACCTGCCACCTAACCTTGGACTAATGTGATCTCTACCAGGGGCTAGATACAGCCTAGAACCCCATACAGCTTACCTGTGAGCCCTGAGGCACTTGCGGATCCATCGCCTAGATTGAGAGTCGCAACTCGGTCTGGTTCACCTTGTGATTCACGCAAGAGTCCAGCAAAACTGCAAGAATCGGCGTGAAAATCCCTTGAAAGGTGGAGATTGACACGTCGTCCATGTGTTTCCCGATTGATTGCAGAGGAAGAAACTCAAGTGAATCTAGCATTGCTTCTGACAAACATATCACCGTTTCCAGAACAAGCATTGGTAACACTGATTTCAAAATCTTCCTCACCCTAATCGTCTCCAATTCCATAGCTACAACGCATACACAATGATATTAGAATTTTGATTTTGAATTGACCAAACTCAAAGATCAAGGAACCCAAGCTATAATTGTAACATAAGATCTCTTCACACCATTGCAGTTCCTGAACTTCTCAACCGAGGGGAAGCTGAAAATAGGCAATGCAGTCTGTTCAGTCCTAACAGAAAACTTAAAGTCCACCATAACTCAGACGAAATGGTAGTTGCTTTCCCGTGCACCATTCAATGCAGCCTTCTGTAAAACAGCATTAAAGAAGTCACAAGCTGTCCTTACCCTTCTCGTGCAAACGATAAATAGGAACATTTCTGGTACACTCACTAGAAGCTATTTCAGAGTTTTCTTACCTTTCCTTCATCGGCAAGGAATGGATTCCCCAAACGACTCATCTCCTGTAGCAAAAGCCATCCTACCAATCACCGAGTTTGTCCTACCAATCACTGAGTTTGTCTGTCCAGATGCAGTTGTTGCTAAATAAGCCCTATCATCCATACCGGATACGCCAAAAGAGTACTCAAAATCTCCGCTATTATATCTTGGGCGGAATATCCGATATTGACCAGGGTTACAACGGTCTTCCGAGCCTAGCTGCCAAGGCCAATTACGAACCTGCCACCTCGGCATGTGAGATGCATAGCTACACAGAAACTGGGAAAATGAAAACATTGAGACAAAAAGGTGGGACAAATAGTATTATCTCCAGAGCATGGGGATGGAATCGACGCGAGCTATGCTACTCGACTTCCGTGGAAATCACGTGACTGAAAAAACCAAGCATTTTATTTTATTTATTTTTTTTCCCATGTGGAGCAGAGGATATATTTTAAAATAAATAAAATTTTGGATATATTTTAATAATGTTGACTTATTATGTATTATGTATGAGTATACCGGGTGTTGGAGTTAATTTTTTTTCCCCATGTGGAGCATAGGATATATTTTAAAATAAATAAAATTTTTGATATATTTTAATAATGTTCACTTAGCTAGCCGTTGATTTGGGTGTCATGGGAAAGGCGTGGACATGCGTGAGGGGCAAGTGGTCGTGGCTAGTGGGCATCCCACTCAAGGACCCCACACATGCCCAATAGGAAGAATGGGGAGATAAAGGCAAGGTGTTGATTGCTTTAGGAAAATAAAAGGGAAGGTTGGATATTACACAAGGAAGAAAGGTGATGAGGCAAAATAGAGCATGCATGCAAGGTTGGAGGTGGAAACTGGTAGTAGGATACGACACTAGAAATTGGGGGGAGAACCTTGTCGGTGGGAGGAGGGATTGCCGCCACCACGAGGGGAATGCCATCAATCCCTCAGAAGGAAACTACTATGTAATTCAAGCCTACCTTAATCTTGATATGGAGTCAATGTTGTAAGAATGGAGGTTGGTCTAGCAACGAATGGTGGTGGTTTCAAATGTTTCAGAAGAAATTTGGTTCAGTTCTCTGTTGTTGATGTCTGGTATTTTAATTTCTGCATTATATGGTAGCATGTTGGGGAAAAAGGGGATCCATGGAGGGTTAGTAGTGACTCTTGGCTCTTGGGTCGTGAAATTTGCTCCTGCTCTCATTAATACCAGACATGTGGGACAAAGAAGGGGTTGAGGCTTCCCTGAGGGCCTGTAGTCGCCTAGCATTCTCAGAGAAAGAGAGGAATGAGAGGGGGGTCTAGGATTCACAACACTTGCATGTATGTTCGATCTAGCTTAGTCTGGGTCTTGGGTGACTTTCAAACCCAGTGGGTTAGGAACGGGGTTTCGGGGAACCACATAGTCGGTAAGCTCAACCAACTGGTCATAACTTTGCTTCCTGGTAATCCTTTGGAGCAGAGGGGCAATAACTGGGAATTGGGGGACTCGAACCCCGGTGCGGCTGGAAATTATGCCATAGCGAGTTTAATCCAGTGGAACTGGAGACATGGTAAGGTAGAGGGCTGAATGATTGACCGGGGGGAGGTCCTCGGTATGTTTTTCACCCTTCTCTCAACCAATTTAGTTAAAGTTGGGCTACAAGATAGTTTCGATGACCAAAGGTGTAGGAGGGAGGAACTGAGGGCTCCAGACCTCGATGTGCTTGTAATATCAGTTAGAACTAGGTCAACCACTACCATCCTTATTCATCTTCATCATCATACAACACCGCACGCGATTTTTTGAGAACTACCCAAATTTTTTAAACCTTGTAGGACTATACCTCAGGTTTTGGACAAAAAGATTTGTCACAAATAAATAAGATTTTACAATAGCCCCAGCCTTGATCTAAATGTCCTACTTGTGTAGGGAATTTTGGGTTGAAGAGATACTAGCTAGTATCGGAAACGCCCCTAAACACTTCATCAAATCATAGAATGAAACAAAACAAGGAAGGTATATCTCTTACGCCCATATTTGTGATTATAGAAGCATTTCAGAGCCTCTCCCTGAGTTAAAATATATATACTATCAAGACAAGCTTTGGAAGCAAACCTTAGACTTTGAGCATATACCACTCCACTACAAAAGATGCCATGGATATGGGCACCTATAGAGGAACTATCCCTGACTTTCTCCTAACCTTGGATCAGAATCCTCCCAAATCACTGATCAGGATGGCTTCTATAAACTGGTGAACTTTCGTCGAGGCCCTAAGCCCCCTCAGCCCCAACTAAACTCTCGAAAAGTCATGCTCATAGGCAATATTTTTGACCCCCTTACATCTCTCAAAACCCCTACTCCTTCCATAGCCTCCCCTCCCCTAAATTTGACATGGTGGACATGAATGCTCCCTTTGATCCTATTGAAGCTCCTTAAGCTCATCCCTTAGAACCCATAAACTCTTCTTCCTAGGATCCACTAAAGCTCAACAATAAACTAGTGTGCAATAATGAGACAAATGAGGAAATTGATTTGTACACTTTAGATCTTCTCAACATCGCTAGAGCTTAGAAAGACAAGGATCCAAACTCAATTCAAAAGAATCAAGTCAAAATATTAATTAAAGTCATCCTCAATTGAGGTAGCAAGCTCAAAAGGCGACAATAGGCCAAACAAGCTCTAGTCCACTAGGGGTTCATGTTCAACCTTTGAAGGAAACAACGAAGCCACACAAGGATGAGAAGAAAAAAGGAAGAAAGAGAAACCAACCAAGTTTAGAAGAACTAGGGGACATTCTCATTAACCTGGGTAGAACAAGCTCATCTTGGATGTTTACGCCTCCTCCAACTCCCGCCTTCCATGAAGATCATCTCCAAGAATATCGGAAGCCTTAATTGTAAGGGAAAACAAAGGCTACTTAAAGAAAAGTGGCTCTTGGGACATCCATCCTTTATGATGATTCAAGAAACTAAATCTCCTAGTGAAGTTATTAACAAAATGACAGACAAATGGGGTCAGGGCTGCCAGTGAGTCACTCATGATGCTCAAGGTCAATTCAGAGGCTTGGCTATCATTTGGAACTCGCAAAAGTGTCTATAGTCAACATGTATGCTAGCTTCATAATTCTCATAGGCCAATTCCAACTCACTGGGTGGGCAAAGAGTTGCTTCTTCTCAAATGTATATGGCCCCTCCCTTCCTATAAACAAATCTCACTTCTTTAACTCGATCAAATAGGAATTCTTCTCTCCATCGCCCTGGATCATGGGAGGCGATTTCAACTGATAAAATCACTCGAGGAAAAGAAGGCAAGTATTAGAAAACTCAAAGAAAAATCCCTCATGTTTCAAGATGACATGGGCTCCTTCCATTTGGTATATTTCAATACCATCAACGACATTCATACTTGGAATAACCACAGAGGAGTTTCTTAACAAATAGCTTCAGAGCTAGATCAATCCTTATTTCTAAAAATATCATGGCTAGGGATGTGTTCGTGGAAGCTTAAATCCTCCCTAGCCATGAATAGACCACTAGCCAATTAATCTTGACATGGAGATCAAATCTTGCCCCAAGAATAGTCCTTTCCACCTAGAAATATTTTGGCTTCAACATCTATACTTCCAATACAATATTAAAAACTGGTGGGATGAACTAGCCAACCTTGATGGTACAACTATGTTTCACCTTTAGAGGAAACTAAAGCATGTCAAAACTCAGCTTAAATCCTAGAATAAGGAGAAGTTTGACAACATCTTGTAGGAAAATCAGAAGATGGAGGCTCAAATGGAACACATCCAACAAGAAGCCATTCTACAAGGTAGAATGAAAGAACCAATATAGAGGAAGCCCAAACTCTTACTTGAATATTGGAGGAAGAAAGAGGAAATACTCTATCAACAAAGGTCTCGAATTCCTTGGATAAAGGAAGGGGAAAAATGACAACCATTTTCCATAATTCAATGCTCCAACATAAAAAGATATAAATGGTGTTAAATTCCAGGATCTCCAGGATATGGCCTAAGAGCTAGTTCGTTATTATCATGATCTTTTAACCAATCCCATGTTGAATAGATCACAAGCTAACAAAAGATAGAGCAACATATCACTCACTTGGTCACCAAATAGCAAAATGAGGCTTTACTGAGTGAAATCTCCCTCAATGAAGTGGAAACACTTATTTAATTAATTCCATGCAATAAAGCCCTAGGTCTAGACAATTTTACAATTGACTTCTACCATATCTTTTGTTCCACATTTGGTTAGGAATTATGGCAAGTTGCAAGGAATCGAGGAAATTTAAAACAATTTTGAAGGCTATGGATGCTATTTTCTTCACTTTAGTCCTTAAAAAGGAGAAGGTGGAGGACCTGAGTGGCTTTAGTCCCATAACACTTTGCAATGTCACATATAAGATAATCACTAAAATCATGGATAATTGCTAATATAAGAATCACCAAAATCATGGTTAAAGTTGATTAATTTAATTTTCATTAATATAATTTTAAAAATTTAATAAGCCTAAATTATTGATTTGTTTCTTTATATAAAAACATATTCTTAATCAATATTAGATATTAATTTTAGTTGTTTGAGGCAACACTCTACTTTGTGTGCACCATAACTACAACAATAACGAACGTTTAATAAATTACCCAATAAACAAAACTGAATAAACTAGAATGGAAAAATGTAATAGTCATTATTTCTTTTAAAAGAGGTTGCAAATCTATGCAATCATTTTTCAAAATATTGAAGTGTAATGATGTTGATTAATGTTCAGTAAAATTTATATGTTTTATTAATTTTAAAAAGGTAAAAAATTCATGAGAATTTTTTAATATTTTATCTCTATATTCAAAAATTCATTAAAGATAAATAATTTTAAATATATTTTTCAATTAACATCCTTTTAAAATATTGCAAAAAATATTATTATAAATTTTAAATAGTTAAATTTGTTAAATATTTTTAATTTAAATCTTTAGATTTAAAAGTACAATTTAAAATGATAAATTTTAGTGCATCTTTGGTAAAAGGCCAAACAGCAATGGAAATGTGGAATCATATTATTCATACCCAAAACGCTAATGGCATCAATGGGTAATGTTTTGAATTTAAAAAAATCGAACAATCTAACAAACAGACCGGAAACGCGAGCTTGTTAATATGATGAGGTCATTCATTAATTTTTGAAACAACTTACATCTTTGGGAAACACATTGCTTTTAAATTTAGAAATCTTACTTATTTTAGAAAATATCTTTTATATACAATATCTTTTCCATATTACATTGAAAAATAGCTCTCATAAAATATTTAAAATTCCAATGCTTTATATAATTGTAATATCTTTTATATACAATATCTTTTCCATATTACATTGAAAAATAGCTCTCATAAAATATTTAAAATTCCAATGCTTTATATAATTGTAATGAGTTTTTTTTAAAGGCAATCAAAATATTGTATATGTTTTAATTGAAAAAAACAATAATAATTATTTAAAACTTCTAAAAATACAATTTTTCATAAAAAATATAGAACTTGTACTATAATCTTTCTCCATCAAAATTCTAAGCCCAATGATTAGTGTATATGTGCTTTATGATGTAAAATACCACCTATAAAAGAACATTGAGATAGCATTATTTTTGGCAAACAAAAATGAATGTTTAAATTGACTACTATTTATTCAAGCATGGAATGTTTGATACGAATCAAGTCTGCATTGAATCAATTTTGATTCCTTTACTTATTGTATTGTCTTTATATTAAATAGGCGTACAAAAAACATGTAAGTACTATTCATAAATATAAGCAAAAAAAACAAACAATAAATACAAAGAAAAAAATAGTAAATAAAAGCAAAAGAAACAACCAATAAATACAAGGAAAAAAATAGTAAATAGAAACGAGCCAAATAAGTAAAAATAATATCTATAAAATTCTATGGATAAAAGCATTAACATTTCATTTTTTCACTATTATAATATAGGAATTTTTTATTTTGTTGATTTCATCCTCTAAAAAGATAAAAATAAATAAATAAATAAATATATATATATTATATATATAATATATATATTATATATATTATATATATATATATATAATCATCTTCTCCTAAAAATACCATTAAAATAAAATATATTATAAAAAAAATATAATTAAAATAAAATTATTATAAATTATTTGAAAAAATTAGAAAATAATTTTTTATTTTTTTTTAAATCTTTTTCTAACCCTTCGAAAGACAATATCTGACTTTAATTTTGAACCCTAGTCATCCAAAATCTGAAACAATTATAACACCAAACATGAAAGCAAGCAAGACATCATGCCTCTGCATTTTTCCATAAGTAGGCAGGTTTTCATTATCCTCTCAAAACTGACCTACAACCTTAATATTCTACAGTCGTCCATAATCTCATACAATTATCGCTGATCTTAGTGCCCTAATCTCGTGTCATTCGTTATGCTCGCTCTCAGTCAAGTGGGGACTTCTCTGCACAAAATAGGATAAATTCCAGCTTTGCAGTGCAAAGGTTTAGCCAAACCCACGTAGCAGAGACATGTTCTTGCTATAGCTTTAAGGTTTTCAAATGCAAGGTATATAAAAGAATACAAATTGGATATACACTCATTTGAGCACCTACAAAGAATAGAATGCCATCATGAATGGGCTCGTAGACTTTGGGTGCAGGACTTCCAGCCTACAAAGGGCTTTTTTATTGAAAGCTAAGCTAGTTAGCCCATCAAGTTGCATTGGATTGTAAGCCTCTTCCTCTGTCTTCCTGCTTTGAATGGACATGGGGGCTGAATGGGAAGGTGAGTGACATAGTTGAGTTGGAGGTACATCACTTCAATATCCGCAGAGATAAGCCTATTGGTGAGTTCTTCCGAAACTGGTCCTCTAAAATGGTTGTTGCCGAGGTACAGACTATGAACATAGGCCAGCAGTTGGGAAACCTGAGCGATGAATAGATAGATCATAGTTGAGGTTCACCGTTGGGATATTGACCTGCAATTGGGGGACAATGGGCCCAAAAAAAGAGTTACTCTGCATTTGAAGATACTCAAGTGAGAAACTAAACAAGATGGCAGCGATGTTGCCATTGAGTTGATTGAAGCTCAGATCAGAATAATTCAGTCTTTATAAACTGTATAGCTTTTCAATGTTTCCATTGAGCTTATTGTTGAAAGGGAAAGACACTGGAGTGAACTGGGTAGAGAAGGCAGGGATCTTGAGAGCTGATTGTGCTTAAGGGTGAGCCAGAATGGATATGGTGGGGAATGGGATGAAACCTATGAGCTTGTTGCGACAGAGAGTGAGATTTCACATAATGTGCAGCTGCCCAATATCCTGGGCAATCTCACCATAAGCTGATTAATGCTCAAGTCCAATGTCTGCAACTTCTGCAAGGAACCCAGGCAGGGAGGAAGAGTACCCGACAGTACGTTTTTGCTTATACCCACAAACTGGAGTTTCTAGTATCGAACCTGCCACCAAACCTGAGATTAATGTGATATCTAGAGGTAGCTTAGGGGCTGGGCTACCTGAGTTAGAATGGGTATGAAGGTGGGGATTGAACCTATGAGCTTGTTGTGATAGAGAGTGAGATTTGACATAATGTGTAACTGACCGATATGCTGGTCAATCTCACTGATAAGTTGACTAAAGCACAAGTCCAATATCTACAACTTCTGTACGACACATAGGCAAGGAGGAATACTACCCTATCGTACGTTTTGCTTATACCCATACACTGGAGTTTCTGGTATAGAACTTGCCACCTAACCTAGAACTAATGTGATCTTCACCAGGGGCTAGATGCAGCCTAGAACCCATCCAGATTACCTGTGAGCCCGGAGGCACTTGTGGATCCATCGCCTCGATTGAGGGTCGCAACTCAGTTTGGTTCACCTTGTGATTCTGAAGCAAACAAAGTTCCTTCTATAAATTAATTACTCCAGAAGACTTGGAATATGATGTTATCCATTTAGAATATAAATATTATATTAAATATATGAATAAGAATGATTTACAATGAGAACAAGAGGCTTACTTATATATCACGCAAGTGTCTCTTCATGAAGAGTCATGTCTCATTTAAACATGCCTCTTCAACCTAATTACTAATTAACTAATAATTATTTATGCTTATTATCATTTACATTATTTTACATTATTTATATATATTTTATTCATTACATTGCCTCCTTCCTCAAAAAGCTTTGTCCTCAAAGCTTGTTGATGAAAAAGCTTGATCTCTTTTCGGCTTCAAACGTCTTTCTCTCTCGGGATAGTCATCCTTGTCGATACAAGTTGATATGATCTTCTTAGTGACAAACAAAATTATCGCACTGAGAAGGGATTAGACCATCCTAAATTAATCTTTTGTATAGTATTCTGATCACTGGAGTTTTGTAACGACTTGGCATCATAAGACGAGATTGATTTTACGTCATTACTCTCTGAAACATCAATTTGTTGTTACTGGTCCGAATGGTCCTGATAAGTAGATTGGTTGAGCTGTCTATTCTCACGATTTGGGTGTTGATAGAGAAGTTTTTTGGTTTGACTTTCCTTTATTGAGCATGTGGCAATTTTTATATTTTCTTCTGGCGAAGCTGTTGTTGAGTTGGTTATGGAACATTAACTGGGTATATTTATCATCTGACTTGCAACATCCAAGTGCGTCTTTTCTTCAACTTGCTTGTCTTCTTTCCTAGTTGTGACATTCACTCGATTGATATTTGCTATTTTGTCATCAACTTGAATTCCTACATTTGATGCTTCCTTCTTGATAAGTTGTTGTACCTGGTTTTCTAATGACTTCTTGTCCTTCTTAAGTTTCTTCATTTGCGTCAACAATTTTTCACTATGGTTTTTAAGTCAGGAAACTTTTTCATTTTTGTCAACAGTGATTTTGTCAACTTCTTTTTGCATATGTTGTAATACTTTTTTACCTTCTTGAGAAATTACTTTTGAAATATCTGAGATATCTTTTAGCGTTACTAAATTTGGTTTCAGTGTAAATTCTTGGAGCGTCATTTTCTTCTTCTTGTAAAAAAATGTTAAAAAAAAATTCTTCGTATTTAAGATGATAGATCCTAGAGTTTTCACCTAGGGTGATCCCAAAACAATGTCACTATCGTCAAGAAATACGGTTTTCACGGTGAATTGCAAAGTAAAAGTGTAATCTCCAATACTTAGGTGTAGATTGCTTATGTCGTATTGTTTGTCATATGTGCCAAAAAATTTCGTTTCAACTATATTTTATTTAGGAATCACCAATTGGTTAACACATTTAGGACTAACATAATTACTTCTTTTAGCAGGACTGATAGAGATTATGATGTCTCTTCCTGCGAGTGATCCTTTGATTTTAAATAGTGTGTAAACACATGTACTAAAGGTTTCAGGAAACCTTTCATTACTAGTCTCCATTTTTGCCTTGATGCTTTTACGTAAACAATATGTCAACTGGAGCTATTTTTATTATAAAATATCACTTATTTCTTCTATATATATTTTTCAAATAATTCTCCTTTAATGTGGATTGTTAAAACTTGAATATTCTTTTTATTAAAAATAACTCATTTATATTGTTGCCGCTCTATATATGTATGTATTTCTTTATATTAAGACCCCTTACAAAATAACTTTACTATTTTATAATAATAATAATTTCACTTTTTTTTTAATAATAAATTGGTCCCTTTTTTATATACTTAATTACTTCCTTGATAAATTTTAAATGTCACCCCACTTAATAAATATAAAGGTCACATCTTTTCATATGACACGGTCACAATGTTAAAATACCATGGGCTATTACCATGGGTTGTTTTTAAAACCTCTGTTAAAATGTTCTCCACGTAAAAAGTAAAACGTATTCCTTTTGTTTTTTGTTTTTTGTTTTTTTTTTTTACTTTTTAAAATACCATGGGCAATTACCATGGGTTGTTTTTAAAACCACGGGCTTCTCCATGTAAATTTTTTTAAATATACTTGAAAAGATTCCCTCTTATCTTTATTATGCACTTATTTTATTTTATTTTTTTGAATTTGATTTATTTTCTATATTTTTTTAATCTCTCTTTTTTTTATATGACTTTTTTTAAATTAATAATTTTGTTATATATATATATAGCCAAAGGCTTGGTAGCAAGACGGAGAATCCCCAAATATTTAGCGAAATGCTTGAACTGCAACAGCAATAAATTTGACAAAGAGTCAATAGCCAAAGACTTGGATCGGAGAACGAGCTTTGTGCACCGGTTAAACAACTTAGAGGGCCGAACTGCTTTGATACCAAATGAAGCAAACAAAGTTCCTTCTATAAATTAATTACTCCAGAAGACTTGGAATATGAAGTTATCCATTGAGAATATAAATATTATATTAAATATATGAATAAGAATGATTTACAATGAAAACAAGAGGCTTGCTTATATATCACGTAAGTGTTTCTTCATGAAGAGTCGTGTCTCATTTAGACAGAAAGAGCTAACTCGCCTGCCATAGGGCATTAAATGTCCATATGGAGGCCCGCTTTACCATACATGCCCATGCCTTTCCATCCCACATCTATCGTTTCTCCGAGAGCTCGATGGCCCATCACATCAAACGATTTCCGGGAGCGGGTGACCCACCACCTTCGAGCTGGCACCCGCTTTGCTGGCACATTTTCAAATGAATGCTCGCACCAAACACTCATTTGCTCCATTCGCGCTTTCGTTGCAGGTCCTCTGCAACCCTCTCGAGCATGCATCGCTTCCACTCACGATGCTGGCTCACCTCGCAGGTTCACTCACGGTGTTGAATCCCGGCAGGCTGTGCGCCCCCAGGTGTAAGGTAAATTATACTCTACTTAAATTAAGTTCGTCTGAATTTATGAATTTATGTATTGAACAAAAGAACCCTTTGGCTTATGAGGCTCGAATTATTGAACCCTTCAAAACAAAACTGTGATAATGTACATTAACAAAACCCAACTCCCATAAGAAACAGAATCTGTATCTGATATTCTCTCCACATAATCAAGGTAAATTATACTCTGTGCTTAAATTAAATTCGTCTGAATTTATCAACATTTTTTACGAGAAATCAAAATTCAACAGTGAGAGATCTATTTGATTTTTTATTTGTTATATTGGATTTTGGGGAAACTGAGTTTTATAAATTTTTACATCGAACAAAAGAACCCTTAGGCTTATGAGACTTGAACTGTTGAACCCTTGAAAACAAAACTCAATATTTTTGCAAACAAAACGACCAACTACCACTGTTAGAACCTCCAAATTCTTTTCAACTACAAGATTCCCAACTTCAGAGGACTTTGTTTTCAAAGAAACCATATCTACTGTGACAATGTGCACTAACAAAGTGCATACCATGATCAGATCTCGAAAGATGCACCTTTACTCTGATCCTAAGCACAGGTTTTCATTAGATAGGCATCCTTCTAATGAATACTTGCATAATAAGCTTTTAGTAAGACTAGGAATTAAAGATATATTTTAGTTGTATCCTCTGTAATAATTAATGGGTGGAATTTTCAAACACATTTCCAGATGATTATATTTTCACATTTATTTAATTTGATAATAAATTTAAAATATGACAGATTAATAGTCTATAATCAAATTAGTAAAAACTCTAATGCCTAACTCTTCTCCTCTCCACTCAGTTTTTATTGAAAAGTGGAATGCCCAGCTCTTCTCCTCTTCACTCCAATCTTATGAAAGCTTAGTTATTGCAAACTCCAATAACCATATTAGATTAGTGAAAAGTGGAATGAATAATTCTGCTCCTCTCCACTCTGCTCTTATGAAAGGTTAGCTGATGCAGATGCCTAATGGCTTTCACCAACCACATCTTAACCTGTTGTACTAGCTCATTTACTTATTTATAATGTACTAAATTGCTCTTCATCATTAATGACATCCGTCATTCCAAAAGTGGGAATGCTCAGATCAGTTATATGTTGTTTATACAGATAATCTGAAAGTTGTTACGGGATAAGCCATTCGTAAGTGAAAATCAAATTTAGTAAGTTATCTGCTTCTAGATTTTATCATCCAGTACTGAAAATCCAATTTGAAAGTAAATAACTATAAATATTAGTGGAAGCTTTAGAGCCAACGATACACTTGATTCGGCGGAATAACTTTGAAGAAGCTCCACTTGGATATGACATACACAAGTTAAGAGAGTGAGTCTCTATCTGTCAATGGACTATTTAACTTTGTCCAGAGGAGATGAATGGCTATAAAGGGTTCTAAATTGCCAATTTAACTGCATATTATATGAGCCACTAGAAGGATGAAAAATACATAACTAAGTCCCCAATCACCAGTTTAAATGCTTCAATCGCTGCTTTTGCTGCTGCCTGCACATACATTCACCAATATCACGTGATTAGAATCATAGTTACCAAATTCGAATTCGAATTCGATTCAGATTTGAATTTGATACGATAAAAAATCGAATAAAAAGTTTTCAATTCGAAAAAAATTGGATAATAGTAACATTTTTTAAATAATATATTTTAAAAATAGTTTTAGCTATCTTCTTTCTAATTTATTTTGAATTTTATATAATTTATAACTGTATATAAAAAAAAAAAATCAGAACCAAATCCACTCAAAAAGAATTTACACTCACCTCTTCTCTTCAAACTATATACTCTTTTCAAAAACCTATATTCTTAAAGAAATTTTCTAATTTAGGTACTTCCATTTCTTTCTGTGCATTTCCCTCCAAACTATATACTCTTTTGAAAAACCTATATTCTTTCTTTGATTTCAAAATTTTATTAATATAAAATCCTTGTTTATTTAGAAAATTAATATTCAAATTTATTTTATAGAAAAATCAATCTCTTGTCTTTGAAAAAAGAAATTTTCTAATTTAAATACTTCCATTTCCTTCTCTATGAGTGAGAAAAATCTAACCAGAAAATATCGTTCTGTGCATTTCCCTCCAAACCATATACTCTTTTCAAAAACCTATATTCTTTCTTTGATTTCAAAGATTAATTAATGTAAATTCCTTCTCTATTTAGAAAATTAATATTCAAATTTATTTTATAAAACAATCAACCGCTTATTTTTGAAAAAAGAAATTTTCTAATTTAAATACTTCCATTTCCTTCTCTGGGAGTGGGAAAAATCTAACCAGAAAATAAGATTTAATAACATCAATGCTCATAACTCTACACTTACCTTTGAGATTGGGAATTTTGATCATAACTGTTATTACTCATTTAACCTATAAAATCTAAGTAACCCATAAGTCTCCTAATTTTTATTTTTTTAGCTCCGTGCATGCTATAAAGCAGCAATTTTTTATGTTTTTAGATGGGTGCATGCTATATCGCAGCAATTTCTATTTTCCTATGCATGCATGCCATACAGCAACAATCTATTTGTGTTTAGCGAATGAACAATCTACTTAGTGAATCTTTTGTCTTTCTCTGTTGCTTGACATACCACAACAATTTTTGTTTTTCTCTGTTGCATGCCACACTGGAACAAATTTTGTTTTACTCTGCAGCATGCCATACTGCAACAATTTTTGTTTTTCTCTGTAGCATGCCATACCGCAGCAATCTATTTGTTGTTTAGTTAATAAACCATATGCAGCCATTAACTATGCCAGGTAATGAACCATACATGCGCCCAAATCGTTAAGCACCTACGAACTGGATCGAATTTTATCGAACTATTCGGTATTCAAATCGTACGGGCAATTTTCGTATTTTTAACTGTGATTCGGCCGTATTTGGTAACTATGGTTTGCATGGTTATGGTTTGGATAGTGCAAGAGTCAATCCTCAAGGGTCAATGGTTGAGAATAAAGAATAGTAGGATCTTTGTGTGATTTTTATCAGAATCCATCGATCACAAGGGTTGAATATCAGATGAACAGTTGCCGAGCATCGTACATGGTAAAATCAATAAAGAAGCACCATAATGGCATCATGCTTCCGATGAAGGAATAAATCTGCTGGAGCATAAAATTGGGCAGCTTATGGCTTCTGTATTGCGTCAGTCAGTCTTATGGCTCAAAGGCTTATGAAAAATAAAGATTCTCCAAGACAACTATTTCTATAGGTAAACCATAGTCAAAGTTATCCACATTAATTTTTGGCCGTAGGTTCATTCAATCTTATGTTTCATGGCTTACCATGAGTTTAATTTGTTTTGGTTCACGAATTCTATAGGTCTTATTCAATCTTACCCAATATCAGTTCCGGTGAGTTAAACTATGGAGCCTGACTTTAAAAGTGTTTAGAGATCTCAACCTGTGACCAGTTAATAATAAAAATGTTTTAATGAGACTACCAACTACTATAAGGTTTTTTTCGTTTTAATAAAATAAGTAGAGATTTGTATTATTATAAAAATCTAGATTACCAGCTCAAAATCTTTCCGTATTTCAATCTTTTTTGTAGGTTTGTGAATGAGCACAAAAATTCAATCCAAACCCTCAAGTGAGTTCCCCTACATAAAAAATTTAGTCTCTTTCCAACTAAAAACTTTCCAAAAAAAACTCAATATCTAGACACATTTACATCCCATTTTTCACTATTTCTGTTTTGATTTCGTTTGACTTGTTTTTTGTTTTTCTTCCCAACTTCAGTGAAACCTGTTTTTTTGCAAACTCTGACTCGACATTCTTCGGCGAGTACACATAGTTGTTCTTGAAGTCTTTTTCATTTGCCTAATTTGCCCAAGAAGTTTCATTTCCAACATTATTCCTCGTGGTTTTCGAAAGGGATCCATTTTCCATGAGGGTTTGTCGTTTTTGCCCTTTCACTAAGTCTAGAGAATCCTCACTGGCATGCATTTTTCCTCATTGATTTTGGTTGCCTCTGATGCTCTCAACTTTTGGGTTATCTTTTGGTTCTATCTTATGGTGGGCTCTTCCTCTTTGTATATTGTATAGTGATCACCCCACAATTTAGACCTTTGATATTTTTTCGGATCTTTGTTGCTTTGAAGCTTGGGGTGGTTTTTAATTACATGCCCGGTTTCATAGCACACTCTACACCAAAATGAAATATTTTCGTAGTTGAGCTTTTGGACCTATAAATAATTTGGGGGAAACAAATTGATCATAGCGGGAAAACCTTTATTGAAGTCCATCTCCACACAAATTCAAGCATAAGTAGTTTTATAATAATTTCCTATATTTGGGTTGTGGCAATGAAATTTTCGAAGATCATGCCCAATAGAGGATAAGGATTGGAGATTTGAAAGATGCAAGGGTAGGTTCAGAAGTTTTACCAAAACTCGAGCTATGGAGATTGATGCCATTACAGGATCAAAGGTGGGAGGGCAAGGAAGCATGAAGCGATTGACACTACATGAGAACCACGACCTAGATTCACAAATGACCTTCTTGTCCTCAATATTATTGAAAACAACAACAAAAAAACCCCAAGCCATTGGATAAATATTCAATCATCCATTATACAAGGTTTCCATGTTTGAGATATCCATGTGTGCAGATCCGTTAGCCATAGCCCAAAGCCATTAAACCTGCAAACTAAACCTTGCTTCAAAAAAAAATCTCACAACGGAAAGCTTCCTCATCCAAAGGAATATTTAGGGAAGAAACTTCTTGAACTACCAAGAGGCCAAATCCAGATTTCATAATGGAACTACATGGAACTGAAGAAAAGTTTGCTTAATCCACAACCATTCTATAAAAGGATTTTTCTTCATTGTAAAATCACTAATATTTTCCATTGATGAGATTGCAAAAGAGACTTGCCAAAAAATCCACACAATCTAAGCATAACATAGATAGGCTCACTAGTGCAAAAGCCTAATTGCAATAAAGGTTTTCAGAGCTTCACCCATTTTTCTTATTTCTTCTTCTCTCGACACTCTTTAAAAATTAAAAAATATTTCTACTACCATAAGGTTTTATTTCCCGAGACTACCATAAGATTTTATTATAAAAGGAACTATATAAATTAAATTATATCTATGAACTAAGATTTTTTTTTTTTTTACATAATTTATTTTTCTTATGTAAATTATAAATATATAAAATAGCAAATAATCTTTAATTTTGTAAATGATAGTCTGTATTAATTTATGTGTGATTAATTTTGTAAATAATAGTTTATATTAATTTATGTGTGATTTTAAGATTAGATGGTGAAGATTAAAAATGAGAACAATCATTGAAAGTATTTCTACTCTTCAATTTAGAAGTTCTCATCCAATTTCTATACATAACCAAAAAAAACTTATCATTTTATTTTTTTACATAACTTATTTTTCTTATCTTATTATAAATATATAAAACAAGATACAATTTTTGTTTTTGTAAATAAAGAAAATTTTAAGGAGAAAGATTTATTTTAAAGTTTATAAATCTTGGCGAATATCACTAGTGTCTAATATGAAAACTATAAAATGTTTGTTGATATCTTTATAAAAATATCCAAATTTCTAACTATTTTATAGGTAGAGTCCATATAATTTTGGCGATTTTTAGGATAAAATAAATTTATACTGTAAAATTTGGGCGAATAATTTTTAGAAGAAATGGAAAGTGGCGAATCTTTTTTTTGGAAAAAACATGGAAAATTAGCCCACTTGTGAATATTAGCCCCTAAAATTTTCCATGTTTGTAAATGATGGTTCTTGTTAATTTGTGTGTGATAATTTAAGGTTGGATGGTGAAGATTAAAAATAAGGACAACGATGTCTCGCTGGTGTGGAATCCAATTGTGGTCGAGGTCTTTTCGTTCTAAGTTTGTGGATGGTGGCAGTCAATTTTGGAGGGGTGGTCATTGCTCGTTGTTGCAGGGCTGGTGTCAGGGCTTCGTTGTTGTTCGGTTTGGTGGAAGGGTCTGTGGTGTGTAGTGGGTCTTGTCCCGGAGTGTCCTCCTGTGTTTTTATCATGTGCCCTGTTCCGCGAAGCTCTCGCTTCCAAGCCTTGAAGCCGGGCATCTTGACCAACTTGGGTGACTCGGGTAGATTGTTGGAGGTGACACGGGGGGTATGATTATTGCAAGATTCAAGCGGGGAGGGAGCGTCGTAGGTGGTGTGGTCAAGGCGTCGACTAGAGCTCAAGGTGACAGGGGGTGCAGGCTTTAGGTGGGGTGGTTGTGCAGTTTGTGGCCATGGAGCAGGCGTGCGAGGACTAAGTAGAAGGTCAGGACGTGCAGGTCTTTTGGGACATTATGCTATTGGCTGCTCAATTAGTCCTGTGACCCTTTGTGACATGTTCCAATATGTTCTTGATTGTCTAGAAGCTTATGACATGAACAAAAAGGAAGAGCATTAGGCGGTCATCATCACGCTTAATCAACTGCATTACTTTTAATACTATGTTAGAGAAATGATTGCAGTGGTTTGGCGGGGACAAAAATTGCTAGCAGAAAAGGTCAAGAAGCTAGAAACGTGGCTGGCTCACTTGGAGCAACATGTTAGCTATCCATATCGCCCTCCTCCCCCTCTAGGGACTCGGCCAGATAATCCAGCTTCAATTAATTCTGATGATTGAGTATGGTCACTGGTTTCCTTCTAGTTTTGTTTGACTTTTGGTCTTTTTGGCCTATTAGGGTTTGGACTATTGATATGCTTCTCCTATTATTTCTTTGTAATATGGTGATAACATTGGTCAATAAACTATGGCGATAACATTGGTCAATAAACCTAGTCAGGTTGAGACCACTTGCATTTTGATACCTATGTATTGTTCATTTGATGAATGAATAGAATCTTGATTTACAAAAAAATGAGAACAATAATATCTCCAAATTTCAATATGTTCAATTTGGAGCTCTCACCCAATTTCAATAATAAAAAAACAAACAAAAAACTATTAATTTATTCTTGTATATAACTTATTTTTTCTTATGTAACTATAAATATAGAAAATAAGATATAATTTTTATTTTGTAAAAGATGGTTCATATTAATTTGTGTGTGAGTTTAAGGTTCAATGGTGAAGATTAAAAATGAGAATAAGAATGGAAAGCATCTTTACGGTTCAATCTGGAAGCCCTGACCCTATTCTTAACTTTCATACAATTCCTATACATAACTACCTCTCCCTAATAACAATATAATTCCAAAATTATATATTAGAATTCAATAATCAGTGTGCTTTGAAAATTTATATCTACCATTAACCTAAATTTTAATAATCAATATTTTTTAATATTTAAATATATAACTAAAATAAATTTAAAATTATATATCTCCATTGTTGGATCTCGGAGGTATGGAAGCCTATCATTTCTAATGAAATTAATATCTACCCCTGTGCTAGGAGTTTCTTTATAGTAGATTTTGAAAACCCTGAAAGCAAACAATGTATTCTAGATTCTGGCCCTTGGTTTTGGGAAAAATCGGGCCTATTCATGAAGCCATGGAACCCATCATTCGATCCCTCAACAACAATCATAACCTCAGCACCAGTTTGGGTGAGATTGCCAAACCTACCCTTGCACCTCCTGTTATTAGGAAATATAGTGTCTATGCAGAGCTGCTAGTCCCACTAAGACTGGTTGCTATCTTAGAAACAAACAAACTAAAACTACTTTCGTTTTCCTTTATGATAAGTAGATAAGAGGGGAACAAAGGACACCAACCTCAATCTTGCGCTTGGTTCCTTGCTTGATTCCTCTCCCTTCTGATAGATCCTTGCCACTCGCTTTCTCGTCTACATAGCTTCAAAGAGAACCTGTGGAATCAAAGCAGCATAACACTATCCAAGAACAGAGATCTATAATCATAAACAATATAGGACCAGATGTATATTGACCACACAAAAGCATATATCATCAAACATACAAGAATATGGAGGAAAACTTGAATAGCTTTATTAATATCAAGAATGAGCAAAGAGGATTACAACCAATTGTTCTGACCCAGCGTCATCCTCTCAGCAAGAAGCCCTTCTTCACCTCATGAAAAGCTTAAATCACCCAACACTATGATGTTGCAACATGAAACCAACAACACTTCCTTACAAGATACAAAATTTCAGCCTCCGTATCTCTGGGATGAGGGATCCATATATAGATGTTTGCAAGGGGGGTGAGTCAGCTTTTGGGATCTGATTACTGTCCTCTCTTTGATAGTTCTCGATTCCACTTGGATAATGATGATCTCTTACTCATCCCTGGGCGAATTCAAAGAGGCAAGTGTCACAAGAGAAGTTTCTGGAAGATTCCGTGATCATCCACCTCGCACACTGCCTCTGCCATTTGTTCACTCTCACCCATTGCACCCCATAGAAGGGCTTTTCAGTATGCATCGCACCTCCCGTGTGCATTTAGGTGGGATGCATCACACTTTGACCATGGAGCAGGTGAGATGGTCCTGTTTTGACCAGTTCTGAGTAGTTTTTCATGGAGAACTTCTGGGAGATGATGTAATCAACTGGACTTGTTCTTTTAGGGGATGGAACAACACTTTTAGGGACTTAAGAGCCCTTGGTTTATGGACATGTTCAATTGGGGTTGCAGTGCCCAAAAATGTCGATAATAGTTCCCCCCTAAAGCATGAGGTCGTTAATCTTTTGAGGTAGGGTGAAATAATATATCATGAGGATCCGAAGTTTTTCGAGCTGGAAGGCGACCTGTAATAAGATACAATACAATACATTATCTTCATAATATTTTTCATGGCCTGGCTGAGTCGAGCATTCCCATGCTCAGCTTTATAAATTCATTTTCATGTACATAGGACAGACAATCGTCTGTGTGCAGACTAATGATTCTGGTAGAGCCATCATCCCTTAGCTTGGATGATTATCTATGCAGTAATGATGTACATTTGATGTCTTTATTTTCCTGAATATATATCGCAGCACGGATGGATGAAACTAGATCCGGGGTCTTCAATTTCGTTCGATCTTCACTCATAGTACAAGTCGATCCATGTGAAAGATGTTCTGGAGTCGAACATGGAAAGACATTGCCTGATTACCAGTCAATGATGTAAGCTGTTAACAAGCACGAGAGGAATCACCGATAATGATGATGACCCCCAAGGTACTGCAGTACAATTCGCATGGTGTGAAAAAGGGACTTGGCGTCAAACACCATGCAAAATATTTCGGTTGAAGGCCAATGATGTAAACCTATCGGTGGAAGTGAGAAACTTGCCATTGAGGCATGCAAACTTCAAAGTACTGAAAGGTTTGTTCCTAAATCAACTTCCTGGATAATGAGCTGATGTCGACAAGAAGCGATCCGTCGTAGGAGGGCCTTAATGAATCCCACATCTACAACATGGAACGGAGCAAATGATGTTAATTGAGGTGAAAATGATCTGATGATATAAGGTTCAGGGTGGCGGTCATGAAAGAATGGAGCGTGAATGTATTATAGTGGATGAGGCACAGGTGAATTCTCTGAGCGACCTCTCTTGAACATACCGGCGACACTGACATGATGGATTGGTAGCGTTAAACCTAAATGTGGATGGTGTGATGGACCAATGGTGATATGACCAGTGAACGGAACAACCCAACCTAACTCGGATGCGACGTGAAAGTGTCATGTTCAAGAGCAACTTGCTACCAATAAAGTTTCTTCAAGTTTTCTTCCCAATTTTTCCCCAGTCATTGCTGACCAGTACCTCTTTATTTTTGTCAAGCTTGAGGAGGATAACATATGCTTGTTCTATAATTTTCCCTTCGGGCAAACCCATCGCTATGTTTTAATGAGCCTAGCGATAGTGAAACTCGTTCTTTTCTGTATGGACAAGCTTGTTGCTATTAGGTTTTAACGAGTTTAACGACAAAGACAACTCGGTCCTTTTCAATTTTAGAGAGTCTGAAAGGGACATAAAGAAAACTCCAATAATCCTTTTTCGTCATATAATCCCTTAGGTCCAAAAAAGTATAAAATAATACCAAAGGGATGAATTTTCAGTAATTTTAACGAGCCGAACAAGACAAGCGCTCGATCGTTTTGTGTAATAATCCCTCAGGTCCAAAAAGATTAAAATCTAGAGGAGGGATAGCACTTCCAGTCACTTTAACGAGCTGGAGAGGCCAATTTCTAGGCAATCTTTTCATATTTTACGAGTCAGATGAAAAGAGCTTAAAGGGGACTCATTTTTCGAGGAACGAGTGATAAATTCGGGTAGCAGCTAATTCCAGGTAAGGTTTGGAATTTTCCAATCACGGCAGTGTTACAAGGATGGCTAACAGGATCACGCTTCGCAGCTGTTCCTAAAAAATGGTAAACAATCAAATGGAGGTGAATGATCGGCTAAAACAAAGTGGAGGTGATGATGAGAACACGACCATGGCCTGAAAGCTGATGATAATACATTCACGATGGTTATTTACTGGAAATTGGTTCATTTTTGAACGAATGAGCTTAAGCTATGGGGGAAACATTTGCTCGCTGCTTATGTTTAATTTTTAACGAGCTTGAACTCCACAAAAAAATTGCTTGATCCAGTCGTATAATAAGGATGTCTCATCTAAGATGCCATTTTTATGGAGCTTGCACCTTTCAAAGCTTTGCTCCGGAGCCTCTCGCATGCAAGCTAGGAACGACCAACTATGCCTCTCTGCTTAACTACCAAGATCACCGCCAAGGTTAGGTAAGAAACTTTCTCCTTTACTTTGCCCGCGCCAACTTGGCCCCTGCGAAGATGAATGGTCGATTTGACCACTCACCCGACCTAGGCGGTTGAAGTCAGCGGAATCATAGAGATAACGTTAGTTGGTCGTTTCTCACTTGCTTACAAGAGGTTTGCATGCCCTCAAGTATAGCGACAAATTTCCAGGTTACCAAAGATTGTTCTATCCACACTTCAGACAAAACACTTCCTCAGCGATGTCTACCGAAATAGACAAAGGTGAGCGGTGCAACTTGCCTCCACTCACATAACTTTGACGAAGGAATCTTATTCCAGTCTAATCTCATAAACTAGTCATATATCCTTCGCGGAAACCTACCCTATACCCAAGGTTTTCCTGTCGAAATAGACCAGGGTGAATGCGCTTTGGGTTTTAGTCATGTCCTCCCGAATCAGTCGCACTCATCAGGTGGATGGATTGGGGATTGATGAGACATTCACTGCTTGAAAAGACCATTTAGGGATGGCATCTGACTATTAGCTATGTGTGAGCCGGGAAACAATAGCTGGTCTACGAGCTTGACCACTCTGCCTTCGTGTGGAAAACACATTACTCTAAAGAGTGAGGAGATAATGGCTCCCATGCTATAAAAATAGTCGTGCCCAAGGAGTAGATTATAATCCAGGAGTCCTTGGACTACCATTACGTTTATGTAAACGATTTTCCTTCTCAATGTTATGGGCACATTGGGGAGGATCCCTAACAGTCGACTGGTTCCTTTGTTGAAGCCTGTCAGATTTCTCATCTCAAGCAGAAGCGATGGTGAACCAAGCGCTTCCCAAGCTATTGAGGAAAGGATACTCACAGAAGCCCCTTCATCTATGATGGTACTGACCATGATCATTTTGTATGCTTTTACAATGATTCAAAATGGTACACTAGCCGGTAAACGTGGTCTGCGTAGTATATTCCAGTCGAAGGAAACAACTAGGTTGCTTGGAGGTGGGACCGAATAGACGGCTGGATATGACTCTGACGAATTTCCTCCTGCGGTAAAGGAATGGGTAGATTTCCCCCGTGTTCATCGGAGTCTGTTTTTACGAAGAGAATTTGAACGGTGTCGTTGTTATTCTCCTCGGTGATCATATCATCCAAAGATGGATCTTCTGAAGGCAAGACCGGGTCAACTGCTGTCTTGACCTTTTGACTTTCGTCTGGTATGGATTAAGAGGGTTCATCTTCAATGATAGATGATTCAGTCGACCACAATGGCGTGTCAGCCGGATTTTCAACTAGTGATGGACTTGGCAAGAGTTTCTTATATCCAGGAGGAAGCCATAACGGTGAAATCGGACGGTCGTCCAAAACTCTTTTAGACTCATCTAGGAAACAACAACGGTGGATGGCGTGATCACCTTCACACAGTTTACAAGGAAATTTGCAATTCCTTTTCTGTCCAGAGACTTCATTTTCATTAGTTGACGGTGTATTCTCAACATGATCATCAGAGGTTGATGACACCAGATTGTGCAAGCGAGGAGACCAGTCCCTTAGGATCCGAGGGATGCAAGGACAATCTCGATGATAGTGGTCCCCTTTGCAAATGACACATGGCGATTTAGGCTTGGATGGTGCAGTGTGTGGATTTTCACTAGACGATGCCTGGTTGCCCCTTTTCGCTTTTGGCTCCTTCTTCTTCTTCTTCTCTTTCTTCTTCTTCTCAGTTACTTGATTTTTGGCTTTACCAGCTTCATCAAGCAAAGAGGAAGGAGGAGAGGGAGAAATGGACGAAGTGGAAGGTTGGGGGTAACTCTAGTATCATTTAGTTGCTGACTTGATTGCTCAAGAATTACGGTATTCTGAACGACAGAGGTAGAGAAAAGCCATATGGGCAAGCCAATCGTCAATCCTGGAAATGACAATGTGGCCATATGGGGTGCACCAACATCTCCCCAAGAGGAGAAAGGACTAGGATTTCCTCCAAGGGGAAATCCTTGGTTGGTGGACTCCATTTTTTTCAACCTAAAGACCAATGAGGGAACAATGATGTTATTCTCAGTAAAATAAATTTTAGACGCTGACACAACTTGTTTTTTCAATTTTTAAGAGTCGAGAAAAAACAAAAGATGACTCTAGTTGCTTTCGATTTTTAATGAGCCTGAAGTGACAAGTGCTCAGATGGAACTTTTCTTTTCAGGAGCCTGAAAAGGAATGAAAGAGTCTACTCCAGAAATCTAGACAGAGGGATTACCAAACCAATCGCAAAACTGCAGAATACTTTTTACGGTACGACAGTCAATCTTCCCGAATGTTGTGTTCAGTGCATTGTGATCGATAGGGCGGCAGACACAACTTCCTATGGATAAAGGATATAGCCTATTGTGGTCTCCCAATATATACTCGACAGTACGTGGGAGCACAAGTCCATATTGACACTTGTCGTCTCAAAGTGGAGGAATCACCCAACCAACAATGAAAACAACAGTTACCAGGTTTTACGACGCCGGAACACGTCTCTAGCCTAGACTTCTAAATGTTGTGCGTTAGGTTCCAAAGCGTTTTTAGATTCATTAAATTTATTTTATAGTTGATCTTGTTTAAGAAATTTTCCTTTCAGGTTCACCGCGTGATGTAGATGTACAATTCCTAAAATGCAATCTAAGATGATAAACAATCGTTTAATCTTCTTTTTGCAATGAAAACCCTAGCTACTAAAGAAAGAGGGATGATTTTCTTTCAACATAGAGCAGAGAACACACACTATATGCACTATCCTAAATCAAACCAATCAAACAGTCTAAATGCAAATGCACATGCATGTATTTGTTTTCAGCCTTCTTAATGTGTGAATGATAAAAAGAAAGCTAAGCGCAAATCTGAATTATTTTTCAAAGCGACATTACTAACAAGCTTCTTTTCAAGACAAAATGAAGACAATGACGACACTTTGCGATTTAGAATTGAAAACTTGCTTTCGACACTTGAAAAACTACCAATTCAAATCAAATACAAAAGTAACAGTGTAATCGAATATCAAGAACAATCGGATTCTCTTCTATGACTGAAAACGACACTTGCGACACTTCCGAATCAAGAAACGACAGTTCAATTACACTACTTCTTTGTAAAAGAGAACTGAAAATGGCTCACAATACATAAAAACATTTATAGTTCTTTGCACAATAGAGGCGAAATAATGGCAAGGAAGGGAGGTTTACACATAGGTATACTGACTACATACAACAAAACTCCTGAATAGAGCTAAAGAGAGTGAAGAAAAACCAAAATCTGGAGGCAAAATTAGCCTTTTTCTGACCATCGCACCTATTACACAGGGATTCCAGTATGCATCCCACCTACAGCACACGGGAAGTGCGATGCATACTGATATCCTTGAAGAGAGGGTGTAGTGGTACAATGCAAGACTTTTGATGCATTTCTTGACCAAAGTTTGTAGCACAGTTCAGGGATTTAGGCCGAGCAAGTGATAATCAGTAAACAAATCACAGGGATAGATCTAAGGAGGTTACTAGAGCCACCACAAGGGCAGTTAGGATGTTTACAAATCAGTTGTTCAGTTTATAAACAAAACCCGGATATACTTTGCACTTGCATAGCTAATGCAGTTTGAAGGCTAGCTGGCTTGACTTGAGGCTCCGTCTGTAAGTTTATAAAAATAAAAAATATAGAAAAGTAAACAAACTATTCAATCCCTAGTGGAGTCGCCATTTTGTTCTCGGGAAATCTAGTGTCTATGCAGAGCTGCTAGTCCCACTAAGACTGGTAGCTATCTTAGAAACAAACAAACTAAAACTACTTTCGTTTTCCTTTATGATAAGTAGATAAGAGGGGAACGAAGGACACCAACCTCAATCTTGCACTTGGTTCCTTGCTTGATTCCTCTCCCTTCTGATAGATCCTTGCCACTCACTTTCTCGTCTACACAGCTTCAAAGAGAACCTATGGAATCAAAGCAGCATAACACTATCCAAAAACAAAGATCTAAAATCATAAACAATATAGGACCAGATGTATATTGACCACACAAAAGCATATATCATCAAACATACAAGAATGTGGAGGAAAACTTGAATAGCTTTATTAATATCAAGAATGAGCAAAGAGGATTACAACCAATTGTTCTGACCCAGCGTCATCCTCTCAGCAAGAAGCCCTTCTTCACCTCATGAAAAGCTTAGATCACCCAACACTATGATGTTGCAACAAGAAACCAACAATGCTTCCTTACAAGATACAAAATTCTAGCCTCCGGATCTCTACGATGAGGGATCCATATATAGATGTTTGCAAGGGGGGTGAGTCAGCTTTTGGGATCTAATTAGTGTCCTCTCTCTGATAGTTCTTGATTTCACTTGGAGAATGATGATCTCTTACTCATCCCTTAGCGAATTCAAAGAGGTAAGTGTCACAGGAGAAGTTTCTGGAAGATTCCATGATCATCCACCTCGCACACTGCCTCTACCATTTGTCCACTCTCGCCCATCGCACCACATAGAAGGGCTTTTCAGTATGCATCGCACCTCCCGTGTGCATTTAGGTGGGATGCATCGCACTTTGACCATGGAGCAGGTGAGATGGTCCTGTTTTGACCAGTTCTGAGTAGTTTTTCATGGAGAATTTCTGGGAGATGATGTAATCAGATGGCCTTGTTCTTTTAGGGTGTGGAACAACACTTTTAGGGACTTAGGAGCCCTTGGTTTATGGACATGTTAGATTGGGGTTGTAGTGCCCAAAAATGTCTATAACACCTCCGGAATTTCTCCTCGCTAAAAGCCATTGGAAATGCAATTAGGAAATTTTACTACAGGTGACGAGAAATAGAGGAATATGCCAGAACCACCTATGCACGCATCTGTGTGGAAATGAACTTCAACATTGGATTCCCAACTGAAATAAACCTAACAATTAAAGACCATGTATGGAACTAGAAACTCGATTATGAAAGTGTCCTCTTCAGATGTTGATCTTGCTTTGAGACAGGCCATCTAGCCAAAAATTGCCCAAAAGCCTCCCAGAAAAATTTTGCTAGAAAGAATCACCACAAATCTACATGGTGGGAAGGAGCACAAAAAGAACATTACACTGTCATCAAGGAAGAATACTCTCCAGAAAACTCTGAATCGCAAGAAAGAAACAACTCTCAACACAAGCAGGGGGAAAGCCCCTCCCAACAGCAAAACATTGAACTCGATAACCCCTCAAGTAGCAAACGCTATGAGGATTCGAATACTGCACAAAATAAATCTTCATTTAACAGCAAAGCAGATCTCCCAGACCAAACTTCTTCTCCGACTATCTTCAAAAATATGAACACAACGTATTGCGAAGCTAAGACACCAATGTCCCAAGAACCATAAGAGATGAAGGAGATGCAAGATAAAGGAAGTTGGAAGACCGTGGAGAAAAAAAAGAAAGCCACAACACCGATCTCGCCAAGAAAAATGAGAAGCCAGAAAATTAAGAACTAAGAAAATTATAGGTTCAATAGACCAATTTGGTCTCAGTGTACATTAACCACCATCATCAACATCATCATCATCATCATCATCATATATATATATATATATATATATATATATATATATATATATAAGATATATAATATATACTCATCATGGCAAAGGGAGACTTTTAAATTGTTTGATATGAATGATGCTTTTGATTTTGATTTTTCAAGTCGCTAATCAACATTATTTGATATTTTGAGGGTGAAAATTTTATATTGTGAATATACATAAAAATTATATAAAAATTGAATTAAATTGTATAAAGAAAGAATGAATTAATGTTATATATTTTGAAATATATATTATATTAATATAGCTATATTAGTATGATTAACATGAGTTGAGAAAGATAAATTATTCACCTGTAAATTTCTTTAAAATGGAAAATATTATGTTATTTTTTATTGTTTAAAATGTGTTTTTAAATGCTAAATAGAGTGTATTTAAAACTAAATAAATCTTTTAACCATAAAAATTTAATTTTTTCATGATATATACATAATTTTTTTTAAATGATAGATAATATATACATAATTGACATTAAAATATTTTGCATAAAATGTACGTCCAAATTAAAATGACTTTTTAATTATTAATGTATTTTTAAGTATATGTCAATATTAATTCGTATTAAAGTATTTTATTTTAACAAAATTTTTAAGTATAGATATATATGAAGTTGGTATCGACATAAATTAGTTAAGATATATATGAAGATTAAAATTGAGGAAAACGATGTCTGGATGGTGTGGAATCCAATTGTGGTCAAGGTCTTCTCCTTGCAAGTTTGTGGATGGTGGTGGTCAGTCTAGCAGGGGTGGTCATTACTATTTGTTGCAGGGTTGGTGCTAGGCCTTCACTGTCGTTTGGTTTGGTGGAAGGGTTTGCGGTGTGCAGTGGGTCTTGTCCTAGGGTGTCCTGTATTTTTATCATGCGTCATGTTCCGCGAAGCTCTCGCTCCCAAGCCTTGAAGCTAGGAGTCTTAACCAACTTGGGCGGCTCGGGTAGATCGTTGGAGGTGACATGGGGGCTTAGGATTGCTACAAGCTTCAAGCGGGGAGGGAGTGTCATAGGTGGTGTGGTCATGGCATTGGTTGGAGCTCGAGGTGGCAGGGGGGTGCAGGCTCTAAGCGGGGTGGTCGTGCAGTAAGCATGCGAGGAATAAATAGCAGGGCGGGATGTACGAGTCTTTCGGGGCGTTTTGTTATTGGCCAGTCGATTAGTCCTGCAACCCTTTGTGACATGTTCCAATATGTTATGAATCGTATCGAAGCTTACGCCATGATTAGAAAGGAAGAACATTAGGCGGTCATCGCCACACTTAATTAGTTGCATTACTTTCAATGCCATGTCAGAGAAATGAATGCAGTGGTTTGGCGGGGACAAAACTTGCTAGCAGAAAAGGTCGAGAAGCAGGGTTAGCTGTCCATATCACCCTCCTTCCCCTCCAGGGACTGGGCAGGATAATCCAACGTCAATTACTTCTGATGATTGAGTATGGTTACTGGTTTCCTTCTGGTTTTGTTTGTCTTTGGGTGCTTTTGGCCTATTAGGCTTTGTACTACTGATCTGCATCTCCTACTATTTCTTTGTAATATGATGATAACATTAGTTAATAAACCTATTGTTGGTGAGACCACTTGCATTTTGATACCTATGTATTATTCTTTTGATGAATGAATAAAATCTTGACTTACAAAAAAATGAGGACAACAATATCTTTGTTGTTCAATTTAGAAACTCTCATCCAATTTCAATATATAACTAGAAAAAAACTATTATTTTATTCTTTTACATAACCTATTTTTGCTTATGTAATTATAAATATTAATAATATAATTTTAAAATTATATATCAGAAATTCAAGAATCACTGTGATTTGAAAATTTATATCTACCATTAACACAAATTTAATAATCGATATTCTCTAAATATATAACTAAAATAAATTCAAAATTCATTTTTTTTTTTAATCTATGGGAATGAAAAATTGAATACATCACCCATGGTAAATGGAGACATTTTTGAATTGTTTGATATTATGATGCTTTTGATTTTGATTTTTCAAGTAGCTAATCAACCATTATTTGATATTCGGGGTGGTGGAAATTTATTTAGCGTGGAATTATAAGTTAAAAAGTTATATAAGAATTAATTTTTTCACGTGCAAACTTTTTTAGAATGCAAAATACAATGATATTTTTAATTGTTTAAATTGTATTTTTAAATGCTAAATATAGTATATATAAGACCAAATAGACGTTTAAACCATAAAAAACTTAATTTGTTGATGATATATACATAATTTTTTTTAAATGATATATAATATATACATAATTGACATTAAAATATTTGCATAATATGTAAATTCCAAATAAAATTCTTTTTATTATTAATATATTTTTAAGTATATGTCAATATTAATTAATTGTATTAAATATATTATTGATAATCCACCTAATATTTTTTTATATACAACATTAAATATTTTATTTTAACAATTTTTAAGTATAGATATATATGAAGTTGATACGACATAAATTAGTTAAGATATATATGAAGATTAAAAATGAGGACAACTATATCTCACTGATGTGGAACCCAATTGTGATCGAGGTCTTCTCCTCCGAGATCTGTAGGTGGTATGAACCTATACGTAACCACCTGTCGCTAATAACAATATAATTCCAAAATTATATATTAGAATTCAATAACCACTGTCATTTGAAATTTTATACCTACTATTAACATAAATTTAACGATCAGTATTCTTTAAATATATAACTAAATAAATTCAAAATTCAATAAATCTCTTTTTGTGTGTGTTTTATTTTAATCTAGTTGTATGAAGAATCGAATACATCACCCCGCGCAAAGTGAGATATTTTTTAATTGTTTGATATTATGAGGCTTTTTTTATTTGTTAAGTAGCTAATCAACCATTATTTGATATTTCTTAGTAGCGGAAATTTATTTATTACGGAATTATAGGATAATTTTTTTTTTAATTTTTTGAACTAAATTTGTATAAAAAAAAAATGAAGTTAATGTTATATATATGTTGAAATATATTATATTGTATAAATATATTTTAAGTATAGATTTAATATAAGTTAAGGAAATAAATTTCTGAAGTGTAATTTTTTTAGATGTAAAGATAATGTATTGTTCATGGTTTAAATTGTTTTTTAAATGCTAAATAAAGTATACTATAGGATTAATAAAAGTTTTAACCATAAGATCTTTATTTTTCATAAATATAATTATTTTTTAATGATATATGATAATACATAATTACATAAAAATAATTTGATAACATGTACTCAAAATTAAATTACATCAATTAATTGTATAAAAATATCTTAAGGGATAGCCACCTTGAAATTTTTTATATAAACATTAAAATATTATTTAACATTTTTTTTTATATAGATAATATAATGTGTTGATATCCACATAAATTAATTAACAATATTTCAATAGTTTATTTAAATCTATTGTTACAAATATTTTTGAAAAATATAAGATTTAAACATCTTAGTGACACATTTTTTTACTTCTAATTACTTTACAACACATTCATTTTTACAACACATTCATTTTTTTTTATTATAGCCTATATTATTTCTATTTAGAACATAATTTTTATTTTTGTTTTAAAGGGAACGTACGTATGGACAAACTTACATATCCCACTATGAGGGGGACAAACTTACATATCCCACTATGAGGGGATGCGTCTATGGAGTTGACATGTGCCCCTTTAAAACAAAAATAAACCAGCAAAGTTCCATCTGAAGTAGGGATCTAACATTCTTATCCCACTATGAGGGGATGCGTCAATGGAGTTGACATGTGCCCCTTTAAAATAAAAATAAAGCAACAAAGTTCCATCTGAAGTAGGGATCTAACATTCTTCAAGAGGGTGCAAATTTTTTTAGAGTGCAAATCACAATTTGTTTTTTTTCATTGTTTAAATTGTATTTTTGAATGCTACATAAAGTATAGAGTATATATAGGACCAAATAAAATTTTTAATCATAATTTTTTTTTCTTTCTATATATAGATATATATGAAGTTCATATGACAAAATTTGTTAACATAGGTCCATGCTAAGTATTGATCTAACATGAGCTCAGAAGAATCAAATTTCTTCATGTGCAAACTTCTTTAGAGTGAAAAATACAATGTGCTATTTTACATTGTTTAAATTGTATTTTTCAATGCTAAATAAAATATATATAGGGCCAAATAAATGTTTAACCATAAAATTAATATTCCATATATATATATATATAATATATATATATATATATATATTAATATATATATATATATATATATATATATATATATTTTATTTAACATTGAAATATTTTATGACTATTTGGTCTACTAGCTTGTAAATTGATTATATACTCGTTAAGGGTTTAAACTCTTTGTAAACATTTATTTATGTTTTCATATATGGTGTCACAAATTATGTGAAATTATCAAGTTGATTAAAGTGTTCATACTTGAGGAATGCGCAGCGGGAGATCTAGGGTTCTGAGACTCATCGCAGCGACGCAAGCGGCAGATCTGCACCCTCTAGCGGACGGATCGGATCCCTCTGCAGCGTAACAGAGCGACAGGGCATTAGAACAGCCCAATGGCGCACACTCAGGGGGGGCGTCAGAGCCCTCCCCGTCGCAGATCAGCCCTGAGCAGACTGTTATCTTCGGATCGGTCGATCGGGAGATCTTACACAAGGGGAAACGCCAGCAACACGACAAGGAGGAAACGAACTACCGGAAGGACAAAGCTGGGGGCTCGCATGATGGCGGGAATGAACCAGAAGCAAACCCTAAGGTCTCATCTGCTACTTGCCGACTAGTGGCCAAGGAGCGGCCGCGAATAGAACTGCCGGGAGATAAGATTGACAGACGAATCGAATATATGAGAGATCATGCCCTTATTGGGAATTTTATAGGGTTTTGGCCGACTGAAAGAGCCCTAAATGGGTGGATCGCGGCAAAATGGAAACCTAAAGGAGATGTCACCCTGCAGTTAGGGCCAAAAGGCTTCTTTACTGCTATCTTTTTATGTCTTGAGGACAAAATAAGGGTTCTGGAATCAGGGCCATACTTTTTTAACTTAGCTGGACTGTATCTGAGGGAATGGAAGCCAAAATTTATCCCGGATAAGGAAGATCTCACATGGGAACCTGTTTGGATCAGAATGTACTCTCTCCCTGATGAGTACTGGGATGAGGACATTCTCAGAGGCATAGGAAATGGGCTGGGGGAATTCGTCAAAGTTGCAGAAGATACAAAATCGCGAAAGTTCATTTCCTATGCACGCATATGTGTCTTCATGCGCCTGAACGAAGCTCCGCCTGAATCGGTTACACTCTCCCATCGAGATGAAGAATGAATCTAGCCGCTTGACTATGAACAGGTTCCTTTCCGATGTCGAAAATGCCATGCTCTGGGGCATCTTTTTAGAGATTGCCCTATGAATGCCAAAGCCAACATCTCTGAGCCCCCTGAATCCCCAGCCCAGGAAGGCTTCACCAAAGTCTCCAGCTGCAGACGTGCGCCCAAGAAACCCTCGAATGGGCCAAAACCCCAGCAAAATACCTCGCATAGCCATGCTTCCAAGAATAGCTTTGGCATTCTTCCTCAGATCCCTGAAGAGCAACCCTCAAACTCTAAGCCCACCCCAGATTCGCCTGCCTCCTCATCCACCCCCCCCTTCCAAATCCCATTCCCCTATCATCTCTTCAAATGCCTTAAGCAAAAGCCAGTCAGAGACAGCTAAGAAGCTCAAGGCTATGGACGTTGATGGAAAGGCTGAAATCCCCCAGGGATCAGAGATCTATACAGAAGGAAGTAGCCAAGGGCAACCAATGGAAGAAGAGCCAGAAAGCATAGATCTGAACGGACTAGATATCCTGGAATTAGAACTTGCATGCAAGCAGAAGGCATATGACACTATACCCGAGAATCAACTCAACAAGCTCGAAGTGGTCATCTCGAGAGCCTATCATCAACAGCAACTCGGGATTCAACCAGGCAGTCAGTGGGATGGCAGCCTACCCCCAAAAGACACTAAAAAGAGAGGAAGAAGAACGGATCTTCAGCGAACGATCGAGATCGGGAAACTCGTGGTAGATTCAGGCAGGTATGCTAAACTGACGAAGTAATACAAACCCTCTATTAATAGTTGAACCATGAAGCTCATATCATGGAACTTAAGAGGGCTCAACAGCCCTGGAAAACTCAGAATGTTAAAAAACATGATTAGAGTGGAAAAGCTGCAAATGTGTTTCCTCCAGGAAACCAAATGCAACAGTTCTACCTTAGATAGAATTCTCTCTAAAGCCTGGCCAGGGTGCCGCTCTGTAGCAGTTGACGCCTCGGGCGCATCTGGAGGGCTTGCTATAGTGTGGAATACCCAAGCGGTAAACCTCACAGATCTCCATGCCTCTCATCACCTCATTCAGGCAGTCTTCCATATCCTAGGCACAAATATTCATGGCAATTTATCGAACGTGTACTTCCCGCAAGATACAGGTTCCAAAATAGAGCTCCTCGAAACTATAGAAGCTCTGAACAATAATCGCAGGCACCCGCTATGGATTATTGGGGGCGATTTCAACATGATAACCAAGATAGAGGAGAAGTTAGGAGGGCGAAGCAGAATGGATCAAGAAGGAACTCACTTCAAGACCTTTATCCAAACCGCCTCCCTTATTGATCTACCGTTTTGTAACGGTACCTTCACCTGGAGCAACCGCAGAGCTGGCAAATATCAAATTGCCTCCAAACTAGACCGCTTTCTCATCTCTGACAATGCGGTGCATCTTGGAGGAGATATTACTGCTACAATTTTGGCACACACAGGATCGGATCATTGGCCAATCGTGCTCCAATGGAAAAGGCCAGGAGACTCAACTAAAAGACCCTTCCGCTTCGAAGGGTTCTGGCTTGAGCACCCAGCATTCAAGGACTTTGTCAAGACCACCTGGGCATCCTTCATCCCCCCAGAAGGGACAAAAATGTACCAATTTCAACAGAAGCTAAGATTTCTGAAAAATCATCTAAAGAGATGGAATAGGGAGATCTTTGGCAACATCTTCAAGGCTCAACAAGATCTGAATCAGGAAATCGCAGATCTCCATCAAAATATAATCACACAAGGGCACACAGAGGCAACTCTGGAGCAGGAAAGAAGCATTCACAGCCAGCTCGAGGAGAGGCGCAAACAGGAGGAAATTTACTAGAAGCAAAAATCTCGGATCAGGTGGTTGAAGGAGGGAGAGCGCAGTACCAAATTCTTCCACAGAACTATGGTACAGAGAAGAATGCACAATAGTATACCTTTCATTCAGAATCAAGAGGGGATAAAGGTAGAGGGACATGCGGAAATTGAGGAGGTTCTCGTCAATCACTTCTAGCAGATACACCAAGAGCCTGAAGGAGATCGACAACAAGCTATTGGGAGAATCATCACCAATGTGCCGAAGCTCATCACGGAGGAACAGAACGAGCTCCTCCTTCGCCCGATTCAACCCCAAGAAGTGGATGAGGCAATGTCCCAGCTTAAAGAAGGAAAAGCCCCTGGCCCAGATGGTTTTACCACCACATTCTTTCACACCTTCTGGGAGATGATCAAGCAGGAGGTCTGGCAGATTGTGGAAGAATCAAGAGCTCTGTGTTGGCTTCTCCCCTCGCTAAACTCCACCTTCATTACCCTCATTCCTAAATAGGAGGACTCCATCACCCGCGAAAAATTCAGACCGATTGCTTTATGCAATGTCATCTACAAAATCATATCTAAAGTCATTGCAAATAGGTTAAAGCCTCTCTTGCCAATGCTCATTTCGCCAGAGCAGTTAGGGTACGTTGAGGGGAGACAAATAATGGACGACATTCTCCTCACGCACGAAATTATACACTCCCTCAAGCATTCAAAGCAGGCAGGTATGCTTCTCAAACTAGATCTCTCAAAAGCTTTTGACAAGCTTAGCTGGGCGTACATTCAGCAAATGTTAAAAGCCTTCGGTTTTTGCTCCATGTGGATTCGTTGGATCATGAGTCTAATCACTTCCACTCACTTCTCCATCTTAGTTAATGGCATTCCCTCTCGCCCCTTCAAAACTTCTCGTGGCATGAGGCAGGGAGACCCCCTCTCCCCCTTCCTCTTTGTTCTTATGGCTGAGGGTCTAGGTCGTCATATTAAACATGCCCTCATCTCCCGCAAGCTCAGGGGCCTCTCTGTCCACAACTCCCCTGCCTCCTCTCATCAACAGTTTGTAGATGACACCATGTTATTTGGATACCCCTCTGTCCAGGAAGCCTCCTGCATCAAAACCCTCCTCAACGACTTCTCTGAAGCTTCTGGTACCAATGTCAACTGTTCCAAATCGCAGATTTTCTTCTTTCACACCCCTCTTGTGGTCAAATCTGCTGTTGCGTGTATTTTGGGTTTCCCCTCTGCCTCTCTCCCCTCTAAATACCTCGGAGCTCCCCTCACTGCCTCAGCCATCAAGCATTCCGCCTGGCGCTCCCTTTTAGAGAAGCTTGACTCCCGTCTTAACTTATGGACGCACAGATCTCTGAACCTTGCTAGTCGTGTGGTGCTTATCAAGTCAGTACTCCAGGCCATGCCTCTATACCTCTTTTCAATCCTTGCGGCGCCAAAATGGGTTCTAAAAAGAATAAGAAATCTTCAACGTGACTTTCTATGGGGCAGCTCAGCTACAAATCAAAAATGGGCACTGGTTAAGTGGGCCACTATCTGCATGCCTAAAGACAAAGGTGGCATTGGGCTGAGGGATCCTGAACATAGCAACTCCATTATGAACGCCAAAATTTGGTGGCATTGGGTCACTTTTCGAGAAAAGCCATGGGTTAAAATCTGGACGGTCAAATATGCCAACAACAGACCTCAGGAAGAGCTTATCAGATTCACTTCGATGGTCAAGGGATCGCTAATTTGGAATGCGGCCAAGCAGCACTTTCAGCTAATCCAACAACACAGCTTCTGGGAGGTTCGAAATGGTTACAAGGCAAGATTTTGGACAGATGCTTGGAACCAGATGCCCAAACTCTTTGATGCCCTTCATCCATCTCTGTTTCCCACTAGGCAGGAGCAGCAGTAGGAGAAAATATGCCAGTTTTCGAGGCAGGAGGTGGAGCATGGAGTCAGAAAATGGAGACAAGGTAATCAAATTCTAAACAACCCTAATCCTCAGGAGACCGAGGAGCTGGAGAAGGAGTTAAGAAAAAGGAGCATTAGACATGATGAAGGTAACGACATCCTTCGTTGGGGTTACCTGCCCAAAGGATCCTACACCACCTCCGAAGCTTACAAATTGGTAGGCAACTACAACGCTCCCTCAAACCCTATTTGGAGTAAAATCTGGAAGCTTGGACCTTGGCCCAAAATCTCCCACTTCCTCTGGCTAGTTGGGCACAAAAGAATCCTCACATGGGATAAGCTGAGAAGTAGAAACTTTCACGGTCCCTCCATCTGTCTCAATTGCAGTCAAAAGGAAGAAACTATTCAACATCTCCTGGATACGTGCCCACTAGCCAATCAACTCTGGGAAAAGGTTAGCTTCAGATGCCAAAAAAGATGCAGATCGGAGAATGACATCATCAACTCTATAAGACACTGGCCACAGGACCCCTATAACAGTAAGCTTCTCAATCACTTATGGAACATAATCCCAGGGACTGTTCTGTGGAGCATATGGAAGGAAAGGAACAAACGCATCTTTAAAAATCAGCGCTCTCCCATTGAAGACATATGGATCAGGCTATGTGGGAATCTCAAAGAAATGATTATGTTACGACCTTGGACTCAGGAGGATCTTCCCACCATAGATAAAGAGAAAAGAATCCTGGATAATTGGCAGCTGCATCTGCCTCGAGATATCCCCAAGAATGTTACAACTAAAAGAAGCAACAAGGATAAAGGCCTCTGGATCCCCCCCCCCCCCCCCCCAAACACTCTTTCAAGCTCAACTTTGATGGAGCTTCCAAAGGGAATCTAGGAGAAGCCGGCTTTGGAGGAATTATAAGAAACCACGATGGTACGCCTCTACAGGTCTACTTCGGCAACATTGGATGGGACACCAACAACTCAGCAGAGCTATAGGGGTTTTGGAAAGGCCTCCTCCTTGCCGCCAAGCTCAGCCTTCAACTCCTAATTGTAGAAGGTGACTCTCAGATCCTAATAAACATGGCCACGTGAGTACAGAATGGCTCTCAAGCTAGGAAAGTCGCATCTAGTTGGAGGCTCGAAGCAAGGTTGCAAGCCATTGAACAAGAATTGCGCAAGAACAGAGCCATCTCCTTTAATCATGTGAGAAGAGACGGCAACAAGGTTGCTGACCTTCTGGCCAACATAGGGGTAGAAAATGAACAGTCCCTCCAATCAGGCATCACGACGATCATTCCTAATAAACACTAGCTCCAGGAATGTGAAAGCCTGATCCATGGAGAAGTAGTTGTCCCGGATGCGGGTGACACGACGACAGTAATGGAGGTGCCACCTGCCAGTCAGGGGCGGCCCCAAGTTTCATGATGCATTCAATGCAGGTATGCTGCCATGGAATATAGGGCGGGGTTCAACCTGGAGGCACATTCAATGTGCCATTCTTGCTGTAAACTCGTCTGCAACGAGCAGTTATGGCGATCGAGGTTCGAGGTACAGGTTTGTTGGTTAAATCAGGTGATGATGAGGCTCAATTCATGTTGGATCATTTGCAGCCCTCGACCTTTGATGATCTGTGCTTGTTGTTTCATGCTCAGGCTCCCGCCTGCTCACCCACTCTTAGGGAAGCCTCACCATCCTTCCCTCGGCTCGTTGGTCTCTGTTCTGAAAGGAAAGAGGATTTCGAATTGGTGCCCCTCCCCTTCTCCGCCTCCGCCTCAATCCCGTCACCCTCTCGGCTCCTTCTCCTTGGCTCTGATCAAAGCATGGTCAGGCCAAGGCAGCGTCCGCCTTGCCGTCGAGGCTCGGCCAGGGGGGAGTATTCTAGGCCTCCGGCTCCGATTCCTAACCCCTATCGCTGCCGGTGCTGCTGCCATGGCTTCCATGACGCCACGCCAATTCAGGCCAGTCAATTTGTGGATGCCCGTTTCCCTGACCCTTCAGCACCTTCGTCGGCCTTTGGCTCGGCCATCTTCACCTTATGCAGCTCGTTGGACAGGCCTCACATTAACGCTCATGTGTCGGTTCTCTTCCTGGATGAGGCGCCTTCCGACAGTGAGGAGCTCAACGACAAACAGCAGCAGCACCAAAACAAGGACTCGAAATTTGCTGAAGAAGTGCCAGGGCGAGTGGCTGAGCCAGGTCCGATGCTGCCGGAGGCGTCAAATTCCAAAGCAAAGGAGGACATCTCGGTTCCCCAACCTGCTGCAGCGGAAGATGAAGAATCTTGGGGATGCCCAGTGGTTGAAGAGGAGCCAGAGCAGTAGCCAGCCCTCCGCTCAGCTCCACCGTCTCCAACCCCCTTCAGGTCCTGTTTTGGCTCTCGGCTTTTACAATTTCTCTGTCTTTCTGGTCTTGTCTAATTTCATCCCGGCGTGGGATAATGTCAATAGTTTAAGGGTCTTGTCAATTACTGCCCCTGGGCGGGTTAATCTGTCTATCTAGTCCTGTTTTCAGATGCCCCTGCGCGGGATCACCATGTTTGCAGCTGGTCGCCCCTGCGTGGATTCAGTATGTCTGCAGTCGGTCACCCCTGCGTGGGTTAAGTCATTTTGCAGTAGGTCGCCCCTAAGTGGGATCACTAGGTTTGCAGTCAGTCGCCCCTGCGTGGGTTCAGTTATTCTGCCTGAAGTGGGTCACCCCTGCGTGGGTTCTGTTATTTTGTTTAGGAAGGGTCATTTTCTGGAGATTTTCAGTCCCCCCATTAGGGCTGATTCCTGGCTCAGGAAGCCGCCGCTTGATCTCAAGCAGTGACACCTCATGATTGTAATGTTCTGCCTGTTGATGGATTAATAGAATAGTTTTTTAGCGAGAAAAAAAAAACATTGAAATATTTTACATAACATATACATGGAAACATTTTCACACAAATTAAAATATTTGTATTATTATTAATATATATTTTTAAGTATCATTATTAATTCGTATTAAATTTTTTATGATAAATGATTTTTTTATACACATTAAAATATTTATATTAACATTTTTTTCTATATATATGTATGAAATTCATATGGATATAAATTAATTAACATAGAACTTCAAATGGTTTATTTAAATATCTTTGAAAAGTATAAGATTTAAACATCTTACTCACATTTTTTTTCTAATTAATTTACAACATATTCATTTTTTTTTTATTATAACTAACATTATTTTTCAATTTAGAACATATTTTTTATTTTCATTTTAAAGGGGAATGAACCGAAGAACAAACTTACACATCCCCTTCACACTAGGTTGTATGAGCCTCTTGGCTCAACTAGTATAGATCCATCTTAATTAAAGATCTAACATGAGCTGAGAGGGATCAAAATTCTTCATGTGCAAACTTCTTTAGAGTTAAAAATACAATGTGTTATTTTGTATTGTTTAAATTGTATTTTTGAATGCTAAATAGAATATATATATGACCAAATAAATATTTTAACCATAAAACATAATTTTCCATTATATATATATATATAATATATATATATATATATAATATATATATAATTATGACATTCAAATATTTTTCATCTGTTTCATTTTAAAATAAAAATAAAAGTTAAAATTATGTCCTAAATAGAAAAATAATGTTGCTATAATAAAGAAATTGAATATGTTCTAATTAGAAGTAAAAAATTGTGTGAGTAAAATGTTTAAATCTTATTAATTTGGTTATTGATAAAATTTTAATAAGAATTAATATTGACATATAATTAAAATATGGTATAATAAAAAACCATTTTAATTTGTATCATAATGTATAGATGTACATGTAATGTAAAATATTTTAATGTCAATGCCTATACTTATCATTATAAAAAATATTATGTATATATGATGAATTTTTTATTTTTTATTTTATTTATTATTATTATTATTATTATTATTATTATTATTGTTTTTTGTTTTTTTATAGTTAAAACGTTTATTTGGTCTTATATATACTCTATTTAGCATTCAAAAATACAATTTCAAAAATGAAAAATAACTCATTGTATTTTAGGCTTTAAAGAAATTTGATCTCTCTCAACTCATGTTAAATCCGTATTTAAGATGGATCTATGCTAGTTGAGCCTAGAGGCTCATACAACCCACTATGAGGGGGATGTGTAAGTTGTCCATGAGCCTGTTCCCCTTTAAAATAAAAATAAAAAATAAAAATTACTTTATAGATTGAAAAATAATGCGAGCTATAATAAAAAAAATGAATACGTTGTAAATTAATGAGAAATAAACAAATGTGCGAGTAAGATATTTAAATCATATACTTTTCAAAAATATTTAAATAAACTACTTGAAGATGTATGTTAACTAATTTATGTGCATATGAACTTCATATATATCTATATATAGATTTTTTTTGTTAAAATAAAATATTTTAATGTTGTATAAATAAAATATTCAATGTGAGTTATCATAAAATATTTTAATACAAATTAATATTGACATATACTTAAAAAATATATTAATAATAAAAAATTATTTTAATTTGAGAGATCAACTGCCTCCATGTACATGTTATGTAAAATATTTTAATGTATATATGTTTGTGTGTGAAAATTAAGTTTTATAGTTAAAACATTTATTTGGTGCTAGATATATTCTATTTAGCATTCAAAAATATAATTTAAACAATGCAAAATAACACATTGTATTTTCACTCTAAAAAGTTTGCACATGAAGAAATTTGATCTCTCTCAACTCATGTTAGATGAGTACTTAAGATAAATCTATACTAATGCATAGTAATCCCCATATTGATAATATAATAATATTATTTTAATCAAGTTAGAAAAATAATAAACTAGTATCAATGGATCTTTAAATATTTTGATAATAAAATGCAATAGTTTAATTTTAAGCATATTTTAAATAATAAAATAATTATAACTAAGTATATTTGGTTTTCGTAAGAAGTAATGACTTATTTAGGATCTATTCCATTATGTATATGAGATTATACATAATTATCTCACTCCACTTGCTTAAAATACATATGATTTAAAAAATAACATTTAATCATATATTTCCTTCCATAGAAAATATAAATTTTGTAAAAATATATTTGTAAGAAGTAAAGACTTGCATAATTAACATCTATTCCATTATGTATATGAGATTGTATAATTATCTCACTCCACTTCCTTAAAATACATAATGATTTTTAAAATAATATTTGATCATATCTTTCTTTCCATAAAAATATATATTTTATTTGTTAAATAATTCAAATATTATTTTAAAATGGAAAAATGTTATTTTTCAATTTAATAAAACTTTTGTAAAATATATTAAAAAATATTATTTTAATTTAATAAAAAAATTTAAATTTATTTATAAACCAATTATATTTGAAAAGTTATTTATAAAACAAATTATAATTTTCATTAATTTTATGATTTTAAATTTATAATTTAATTCTCCATACAAAGTGAGAAGGGATTATATACTCAAAGGAGTAGTAAGCTTAGTTGCTCCATGCCATAAATGAAAGTGGTGTGCTAGGGCAACCCCATTACACACACTATATTAGTTACTTATCATTAACATATATGAATGCCTACACAATTTCAAGACACTTTTTTTTTATTATCTCCTAGTTGTGCTTACAATCTCGCTCATATTCATGATGGAGTGGCTTTCCTATTCTTGCTTACAACTCTCAACTATTCTCCACATTGCCCACCAGTGTTGTATTTATTCTATATTAATATCCACGACGAAGCTTATATAGTGAGAGTCAATTAGATTTGATCCTGGGTCTGTTCAGGATAACTCTCACCAGTTACCGATTATCCTAGATTTAAAATAAATAAATAAATAAATATCCACGACGAAGCCGAAAGGTTCAATATGTTAATGGTGTTCACAAAGAAATGTAACGCCAATGTGCCATCATTGAAGAAGGAGAATAAATAATTGCATCTAACAATGTGTCAATGACAACAAACTATGATGGTAATGTGCGTTTTTAATAAAATTAGTGTAAAAACAAATATTTAAAAAGCAATTATTAACTTTATCTCTTTGTCTCTTTGTGTATTTTGGAATAAGGGTTCGAGAATTTTAGTTTAATTATGAATAATTATTAGGTAAGAATACATTTTTAAATCATATTTTAGAATATTTTTTATAGTTATAATATTTTTATCTTTATAATTAAATTGGTTAATTTAAAAAAATGTTATGAATAAGTGTTATAGGGAAATATTTTAATGGATTTTTGTACTAATGTGGTATTGATAAGTCATAAGACTTTTTTGACATGTTAATTAATATTTATGGTAAAGTTTTGAATAATCTCATGGTTAAGAACTTTGTTTACATTATTTTATATATAAGTGTTTAATTAATTTATTGATTATTTAATAATAATATTAATAATAATAAAAAGTGGAGAGAATATCAGCCGTCCGATTGAAGGTAAGATCAACTGTGGAGATTGAGCGATAAGAATTGGGGAGAGATCAACAATCTGAACACTTAGGAATAATGACTAGGGGTCTAATTTTGTTTTTGTGTGTAAGGTTTTGGGTTTTGTTGACCCTGTTGTTTGTTTATCATCAATGGGTTTGTCTTTTGTTGGTCTTTACACTTGTAAAGACGTGTACCATATGTAATCTTCTTCTTCTTCTTCTTCTCTCTATTTTTTTTTCTCGGTTAATTGAAGGCTCCACTCTTACTTGACCAAAATAATAATAATAATAATATAATAATAAAAAGTTATCATTTAGTTAGTTTTTTATGATTTCTTTTTTAATCTTGACATTGCGAAAGGTATCATGAAGTGTTTTTATGCTAATAGTGGATTGATCTTTGTCAAAGTCTACTAACAATATTCCATTTAATTTATTCTCGTTCTCATTATGTTCAGTGTGATTTTCAACATTGTTGTCTTCAAGATTTTACTCATTGATGTGTTCTCTATCTTTAGATTAATATTGTCATTTATGTCAAACACATCGAAAATTGCACTCATTCCTCTCACCCATTTTCTTCATTCCCTCCACACTTTCAGTCGCGTGTCTGATTAGGGATTTTTTAAACTTTGTAAAGTATTTTTAAGTGCTTGCAAAAAATGGTGTCACAAGTCTGAAGGTCCCATGTGTTATCATAAAAAAATTACCATCTAGCCATAATGTACTAGATGGATCGAAGTACACCATGTAGGGCCAATTTTACCATAGTAAAATTGCTTTTACTATGAGAAATTACTTAATAAACCACAATTATTAATTCATTTATAATTAAACCCATGAAGAATAATTAAATAAATCACTATTTATTTAATTATCTTCTAGGAGTAAGTAATTAAACCATTGTTTAATTAATATTTCTTGTCACTTTTGACCCAATTACCAGAAATAAATAGATAAATCATTAATAGGAAAGTAATTAATCACTAATTAGTTATTATTCCTTGTCAAGTTTGACCCAATCCCTTAGGAATAATTAAATAAATCATTATTTGTTTATTATTCCTTAACCATATTTATTGAGATGATAAATAAATCATTTATTTATTTATTATTTCTAAATAAAAGTTTAAATACTTTTTCCCTCCAACCAAATATAATAAAATATTCCAAATGGTTAATTCTAGAATGGGGTTAATAATATTTATTATTGCTCATTACTCAAGAATAACCTAATATTTTGTTATAAATAGAAGGGTTTTACATTCATTATTCACTTTCGATTATTTTCATTGTTGCAATCACTGTTGCAACTTTGATTATTATCATTGTCTTACACTATCTTTTTTTTTTTTTTTTCATTTGAGTTCTCACTAAGCTCAAACATTTTGTTTGTTGGGTTTTACACATTATAGATGAGAGAGACTCTACAAAAGCTGGAGACATTGAGGATAGCCAAGAACCCATCCCATAGACGGGGACTAGTAACATTATTTGTTCCCTTCACAAGTGTTGTTTAATAAAATATATTCTTTATATATATGGTTTCCATTGGATTATTGGAGTTATTTGTGCTTATTTTACTATTCAATTGTGTTGTTTAACTACGTCTATGGCATAGATAAGGGATTTGGCAGGTTTTGTTTCTATCATTGCTACAGATCTACACTATTTAACAGTCATTTTTATTGTTATGGTTGTTTCTCATCCACAACCTAAAGTAGTTTCTTTTCGTACACATTAAAGTAAAATTCTACATAACAAATTGGCTACTCCACTTCAGATTTTTCTGATTGTTGCTAACAAATTGGTGACGCCATTGTGTTTTTAATTTTGATTCAGAAACCTGGGTGACCTTCAGTTTTCAGCTTAGGGTTTTTCTTTTTTTAGTCTCTTAATGTTTTTTACTAGCTTTCTAACCCTAAATCGGTCAAAATTCTAACTGCCGTAAGTTTTCTGGTCATTTCTGCACGTCACAAGAACCATCTGTGACAGAGACGACAAATTTTTCTGAGACTTGCTGCGTGAGAACTTAGGAGCAGAAATCACACTTTTTTGACCTAAAAGGGCGATCTAGAGGTCCAAAGCACACTTTCTAGCCCAAAAAGGGTGATATCCCCCTAAACAGGTAAGTACGTGCAATTTTAGAGTTTCTGGGATTTTTTATGATCTGTTTCTGGGTTTTGCCGAGAGTTGTTCGCTGGGTTGGTTGACAACTGTCTTAGCCCACTGAGGCCTTGATCTACTCCGTTTCGCTCGTTGAAGTGGAATTTAGCCCCTTAGGGATTCTAGTATGCTTCCACCTTCATAGGAGGAGTTTAGCTGAGTAAGAAGTCTGAGTTTTTGCAAAGCTTTTAGCCATATTTTCTAGATCTGTACCTCCCTATTTCATATCTTCAAAAGATAGATTGTTTCCATCCAAAGTTTCATCTTAAATCTTGTTTGGTCATTTGACTTAGGGTCCCATTGTTTGCCCTAGGTTTCACACCCATATCCCTAGCTTTTTGCAGTGGTTTTCCTACTTGGTTTTTTGTTGTTGCTGCACCACTTTCCAGCATCATAGTGTCATTTGATCCCAGTCACACCAACGCTTAGATCTCTTGGCCTTTTTTTGTGTATTTCCAGTTGATTTATCCACCAACCAGCACAATGTCTGCAAACCCAGTTTGGGTGGGGTTTAGAGAATTGATTTTCTATTTTTAATTTCAGTTTATTTTAGCAATTTTTTTTATTTTTTCAAACACGATCTAGGCTTAATTAATAAACACACTTACACAGAAAAGCACACCTTAAGTGAAGGGCGCTTAGTTTACAATGCCAAGCCAAGACTTAATTATTTTATCTCCCCACACAGAGACAAAAACATCTTGTTGATCTTCACTCACCATTTCCATGTCACGTGTGGCTTACAACTATTGCACCACCAAGGCATTTGTCGCAAAGACTCTTAGGCCTTCATCCCCAGTTTTCGCTTGGGCATATTACTCCTCCTCGCAGAGTTCGAGTTCATAGTCCCCATACCGACTCCTCTTCTGGTTCATTTGATTCCTCATCTAATTCCAAGCTTCCTTCATTGCATACCGTCGTCATCTCAGGACCCACTACAGGTGCAGGAAACCAACCTGGTGTTGGCTTTGGTTCTACCTTGGTATTCACATTTAGCGGAATCATCTTAGAAACTATTCCGACGTCTCCCATGTTACCTTTGATGGCTAGGTTAAGCCTCCCAGTTTTTATCTGGTTGATTAATGACCCTATACACCATGATGTTGGTTAGCCAGCTATTTCGACTAAGATCCCCTCCGACTTTCCCAAGTTTGAGGGTAATTCTGGAGAGGACCCCATCAATCACGTCTGCTCCTTCTATATGTGGTGTTCATCCAACTCCATCACCGATGATTCCATTCGTCTTTGATTTTTCCAATGCAAGCTCACAGGAGATGATGTGAAGTGGTATGTTGACTATCCCACCACCTCTCATTCCACTTTCATGACACTTGCTAAAACGTTCCTTTCATATTTTCAGTTACCTCTCTGATACGACACTAGTACGAATCTCTTGACCGCATTCTGTCAGTCCTCTGCCACCCGTCTTTTCGATCATGTTCAGGAATGGCGTAGAAGGAGAACCATGTGCCACGCTTCACCCTTCGAAGACCGTGTCTACCTCGATTGGTTTCTTCAGACTCTTTTAGTGCCTATTGCCAAAGTTGCCGCATCTCACTTTCCTTAGAAAAAGGAAGAAGCTCTCCAAACTTCTTTGAGATATGACTTGATTTATGCTCAATCTGATTATTTCTATACTGTTATACTAGACCTCCCCCGTCCTGGTGGTGTCAATGCACCGCAACATCTCACGCCGTCGATGGTATCATTGGAGCTATTTCACATCCTTCACCATATAATCAACAAAGTTATGGATATCCGAAGAGGGGCACTAGTTCCTCCAACACTTATGCCCCTCCTGCAAACAACGTGTATTCAGGACAAAGTACATCTTATGCATTTACCCAAGCACATTAGTAGATGTCAGGGCCAGCTAGTGCTCAACCTGTCTACCAAGTTAATTCCCCTTCACCATCTTATACCTATACACGGTCGAGCACTCCATCCCCTCAGGCATTAGCATCATAGCATCCCATGTATCCTTAATCCCAGCAATCACCGCCCCCTTAGGGTCTAGTTTTTTCACAACAAAGTGCGAACAATCCCCAAAACTCGAAGAAAAATAATAAGGGGAAAGGTAACAAGGGTAACCAAGTGATGGCGTGGGTGCAGGCGTTAGGGATAACCTCCCTAATCTGGCAGTAATTTCTTCAATGTCCGGATCAGCTTCTCTTTCTTTTTCACTATGTGTATCAGTCATTAACTAATAGCCTCATTATCCCTCTGAATTCCTTTCCCCTTCCAAATTGGCAAAACAGTGGCTTTACTCCATCGGAGCAGTAATTCTAAAGAATTACTTTAAAACACAATTGGCACTTTTAAAGAGGGATTATACAATCAAACCCCAATATTGGCGGCTTTACACTATCGCACGGTAATTCTAAAAGAATTACCTTATAACACTGTCACGCCTTTATATTGTCCCCTTTTCCTTCCCCAATGCGATATCGCATCGGCGATTTCTATCGGAAGAGTTCTATGGGGTCAGGTCTCCGATATGCTGCAGACCCAACGGTCTTTAAACTCCCTCCTATATTGAGTTCGGGTCCGAAATATATCAACGGTTCGTTAATGTAATGGCTCTTGCGGACCCGTCGAAACCATTTAACTGTGATATATTATATTTCGGTTTCGGTTCTCAGAACGTACAGTTCTGAGGTTTCAGACCCGACGCCCCTTCAATTCTTATATATATATAATGTTTCGGCTCCAGATTTCGATCTCCACTTGTTCGTGCTACGAGGCTCCTTTCATACCCGAAAGATTTTATAAGCCTCACTCTATAATAGATCGGCTCTGAGATTTCGGAGCTGATACGTTCCACTGTTAAGAAGCCTTCTGATGCGATGCGATATTGGTTCGGATCCGATAAGGGTTGGAACCAATATGGATAATATTTCACGTCCGCCCACTTCTGCTTAAGGGAAAATATTACAATTTCTCTGTGTAAACAGAGTTCTCCTCTTTCTTTGATCAAAATGACTATAAAGGCTCGACAATCGCCACAATAAAAAAGGAAAGCGAACCTAAATGATTAACAACACCGTAATTGCATCATGCGGGAAAAAGTAAACCAATCTAATACTCTCAATACACAGTGAGATAAGCTACACATACATATTGACAGAAATCCATCCACCTTTGACACACAACACATAACTCATACACAGTTCAATTAACAGAAGGCCATTATATCCAATAGACTGAGAGAAAAGATTCATGAATAATACTTTCGGCACCGCTCCTCTCCCTCTCTCTCTCTCTCCCTCTCTCCCTCTCCCCTTTGCCCGTAGGCTTACATCCCCATATATAAAACTGGGATTGGATTACTAATCCCATCCTTTCCCTAAATCACTCCATTAAAAGCTCTAACTCCTACATGCAATGCATACAAAAAGTCTCTTGAAGCTTTATTCCATCTTTTCCTGTTTTAAATCAAGAAAAGCCTCCTTATCCCTTAATGTCCACATTCATTTCTTTTATGCCTAAAAGATCTCCCTAGTTTCTAATTTATTTATTTTGAGAATATCTAATTAATCATACTTGTCAGCCTAAATATTAAACTGACTTGTAACTTAGGAAAATAATTCTAAAATGCTTGGCCCCCTATGTCTATATTTACAATGATTTTCCCTTGGCTGAATGCTCTTGCATGAGACTCCCAAGGTAGAAAAATTTCATGATCTCCTGATCATGTGTCTTTTGGTCTTGGTCTTCCTGGATCCCATATCTTGTGCTGCAATTTTCCATTTGTCGCTGCTTTTGTCTGTTCTTCTTCTCCAGGTCTCCACACTTTATGATGTCTTGCTCCACTTGCTGTACTTTCACAATCTGTCTCTGTCTTTATTTTGTTGCTTCTTTTGCTACTTCTCTTCCTTGCTGATGTCTTTTTCTGAGACACTTTCAACATGATTCTTCTAATTAATTCAATTTCCTTGTCCAATAAATCTTCAAGCTGCTGATTTCTTGCTGCTTGCTGAGCTAAGACGGCTTGTTTAGTTCTTACTCCTATGCTTTTTTCCATTCTTACCTTCTCATTTCTTACTGCCACCCAATCATCCATGCCCTCTTGTTTTCTAGAACGGAAAACTTCTTCTTTGCCTTCTCCTATCAGCAACTTACTGGATTGGTACATTGTGTACTCCTTTTTGCTATCTTCATCTCTATGCATCTGCAACTCCCAATTCTGAAATTGAGACTCTTTCTGCACTGAATTCTGATCATTCAACATCCCTTCCAGCAACATAACGTCCTCATCCCACGGATTAGAAAATTCCATAGAATTCTCGTCTTTATCCTTCATTTGACTGCTCAACTGAGTCAAATGTCCTTCAACATCTGCGATAATACCTGCATTCACAAAACAATTTTTAGAATAAAAACCATAAGGCTTCAGTGCCTCTTCTGTTGCTATCAATGTTGTCTCGACTGTCACCATAAATGTCATCCCATATGCTGCTCTAGCTATCACTATGGATGTTGTTGACATTGATGTTGCTGTCACTGCCACCATAGATGTTGCTGCCTCCCAAACTTCCTGCCCCTCTGCAACATTCTTTGGCTCACCACCTTCGTCTTCCCCTTCGACAATCTTCAATAATTTTCCACCATCATCTTGATTGATTTTCTCAATCAAATCAAGTTCTTCAAACATTGTAGCCTCATCTTCTAACATTGTAGCAGCTCCAAAATTCCCTACACCAGTCTTCTCTTGGCTATTTAAGCAAGCCAACTCTTTATTGTCACTCATGGAAACAAGCCTCTGTTTATGATACATGACTGTCTCATCTTCTAACCGCAACAATTCTTCTTCTCTTGAGATAGTTCCAAGTGATGGTCTGTCTTCTACATCACCTGTAAACACAATTAAATTGTCAGCACTAAAATTACAAGACCTAATGATCTTACTTGTTGATTTAGTCATTTGTAATTCTAAGTCTTCTTCAAGACTCAGAAAGTCTTCACTGGCTTTCTCCTCGGTTTTCTCTGGCAACACTTCAGTATGTTGCTCTGAGTTTCTTCCCAACTTCTTTGTCAGCACATCAGTATGTTGATTCACATTCACCATGAGACTGTCAGATAGTCTTGCCTTCTTACCATCTATCTCCAAGATGTCTTTCTGCTCTCATTCACTATACTGAATTCTTTCATTTGCAATCTCCCTGTCATACTCTGGATTCTCCAACAAGTATTCCAACAATGCAATTTCTCTATGTCATTGTTGAAGCATTTCAATATCACTTACAGTCCTTGCACTCACACACAAACCTTCAGTCTGAAGATCACAAAGTTCATCAGTCTCAACTGTTGGTTTATATACCAGCTCTTTAAGCTGATCCTCTTCCTTATTCACAAGAACTTCCTCTTGTACTGTAAGAGCTTCAAGTACAAATGCATCATTGCTTTCTTCTTCCAAGTATTTATCTCCTGAAAGAGTCTTTTCCATACTTGTGACGGCTTCACAAGATTGTGCATCCTCCTCAGTAAAACCTGTTGTTGGATAGGTAAATCCCCTCTACGGATAGAGGCGATCCCTACTAGCCCAACAGGGGTCTAGCAACAATCGAACAATGCTACACTGCAAGTTCCTAGTTGTAATTAACAAGTGGGTGAGAATAACCTACTTGGATTCCAACGCTTGTTCGTCGAAGGGATACTCCTCTCGCTCCTTCGCTCCAGCCGATCACAATTCCCCGTTATCCTTGCGGACAAACACCTGCACAAGCAAAAGAGAGCAAACAAGAGCGTAAAATCTACTAACAACAACTATGTATCGGTCAGGAAAGATACAATTTGCATTAATCATTCATTGAACAAATGTAAATGGAACCATAAGAGTAGTCATCTATCTTTATTAACAAAAAGTAAAGTAAGGTACAACCGAAGTCCTGACGCTGAGTCCTTCTCTAGAGGGTCCAGCCAGCATATCTTCCAAGCATTCACCTTTGGAGCAAATCTCCCAAGTCAAAAGGTCTCTCTCTCACATGCAAGGCAACAAGCTCATGACCTTCCTCAAGCTTAAAGCAATCCTCACACAACACACCAAATGCCTACAGAAAGCAGCACTAAAATGCACTAAGAATTCCTCGATCAGAGTCTATATGTTCCAAACTAGCTGCTCATGGGCCATGGAGGAGGCTTATAAAGAGAAGGAGTCTCCATGAATAGGTAAGGGATGAGCTTTCCACCAAGATAAGTGGATGGTCAGTCGAACAGACATGCCAGAGAAAGGATGGCGACCTCAAAAATGCTAACAACCAGTTCTGGAGGGATCTGGAAGGCTGGTTGTTAGAACAAATTCACCCAAACAGGATCAGCGCGGAAAACCCGTGAACTACCGCGCTGACATCGCAAACTTATGTAGAAGAGGTCTGGTCAGCGTGAAAAGGACAAACGGAGGAAGCGTTGTTCGTTAAAATGGGACCAGCGCGGAAAAGACGTGTGCTTCCGCGCTGGCAGCGCAACAACAACACTAACTTCCGCCTGTCAGCGCGTTTATTTTATTAACAGACGCGATGATCCAGTGAACTTAGGAAAAGAGGGTTTTTTAGCCATTTTGAGGAGCATGAGTATAGGTGGATGTGGTTTATAGCACAGTAGGGAGACTGACATGGTGGCAGTGACATTTTACTGTGTAACAGATGACCCCTAAAGCATGAAGCCCGAGAGAGTGGGAGGGGTGAAATGCTTTACAAGACTGCTGGACTGGAACACCACTGGAGAGAACCTGCAGGTGGATACAACTGATATTTCAATTACATGTAGTCTAGGCATGGGTGCAGCCATCCAAAAGACATATAGAAAAAAGGTCTGTGGCGTGGACGCAGCCACCCAGCTGAGAAGACCATAATGATAAGAGGTATGGTCGCAGCCATCCTTAAGAGAACTCAGGTATGGTCGCAGCCATCCATCAATGAGTCATGTAATGATGTCCCACAAAAATCGCAACCTGGTCCACAATGGACTAGAACCAGGGTCTTGCGCTCCATCCGAATCCGAACAAAGTACAAGTTCAAACATGTGAATAGATGTGTCGAAGTCGAAGATGCTTGAACATCGTCTGATTACCAGCCAATGATTAAAACTGTTAACATACGCGAGAGGGGCCACCAATAATGACGATGGTCCTCAAGGTACTATAGGTACAAGCCACGGCATGTGAATGAATGAGCCGATGTCGAACACCCGCAGAATCATCCGATCGGAGGCCAATGATGAAAACCTCGCGTCGAACACGAA
>APFE030601358.1:0-35731 GCA_000404065.3 Pinus taeda | reverse complement strand
TATCCCGTGAAGTTGAAACCCCATTCTGATAAAATGACAATAAAAACAACACACAAATGCACACAATGACTTCCATTTCTTCTTTCTCTGCAGCCCAATTGTGTGGTTCTCTCTTTTCTCTGCACCCGAATTATAGGATTCTCTTTGTGTCTCTTTCTTCCTCTGCACCTCCAGGCAATTCCAAGAGCCTATAACTCTGCCCAGATTTCCACCCTGACCATTGAACTGATGTCGTCACCCCCTGACCGAGCTGGGATAGGACATCCTTCTTTAGAATATAGAAAGATGGACTTCAGTTCACCTCTATTCTAGAGAATAATTTGGAGATTGCCATGAAACTGCAAGTTCCTAAATATGTCAAGAATAGAGTTATAGAAATACAAGACCATTATTGTGAGATTTGTCCATTATAACCAGCACATATAACCACTACCTACAGTGTCAACACTGCTCTTCTAACTTTCTACCACATCATCAAATGGCCATTACATCAAGTCCTGGAATGATGGCTTTGCAAATGAAAGCAGAGTAGGACTGCAATTAATTTTTCATGGACTAAAAGCAATGTATGCATACAATAAATATTGATATGTTTAAAAACAGTATGCAAGATCAGAATGAATGTAAGAACGAGCATGAAAAAGGTTTTGCAACCCTGAATTTATGGAAAAGTCTTTTTGGAAGACTCACGCAGTTTTGAAGCTTTCTAAGTCTACTCAGAATTCTTTTCGGCCCAAAACTTTCAATGTGAGACGACATCAGCAAAAATGGAACCTTATCTCTCAGTAAGTGATTTTGAAGCTAAGAAGCTTGTATCAGGATCCCAAAATCTCCCAAGGGTGTCATTGTCAGGGGTAATCAAAGGTCCTCCCATATTAAGTCTGTAAATTGTTTCAAAAGCATGCTCAGATAGACCACTGTAAGTATTAGGTATTATGGATTTGGAAATTGTACAATAGACCAGAGTCTTGGGTGGCTATTGAAAATATGGCACTTGTTAGATTGTACATTTGATAAGAGAATGGAAAGAAATGTAAACGTACCCATTGTCTGCCCTGGTGCCCAACACTGAAGGTATAGGATGACTTCTGAGTAAATACTCTAGCTGTCAAATAGATACCAGAAGGAACCTGTAGATTGGAATTTTAAGTGTTAGCAAAGATGCCTTCATTGGTGGCAATTGACATATATGAGGAGGGGGTATCCGCAGTGAAGATCCGTCCACCCACTGTTCTGTTACTCTTTGATCCACAGTCTATAAGGTAGTTATCCTGTGAAGTTGAAACCCCACTATGATAAAATGACAAGAAAAACAACACACAAATGCACACAATGACTGCCATTTCCTTGACTTCTTTCTCTGCAGCCCAATTGTGTGGTTCTCTCTTTTCTCTGCACCCAAATTATAGGATTCTCTTTGTGTCTCTTTCTTCCCCTGCACCTCCAGGCAATTCCAAGAGCCTATAACTCTGCCCAGATTTCTACCTTGACCATTGAATTGATGCCGTCACCCCCTGACCGAGCTGGGATAGGACCTCCTTCTTTAGAATATAGAAAGATAGACTTCAGTTCACCTCTATTCTAGAGAATAATTTGGAGATTGCCATGAAACTGCAGGTTCCTAAATATGTCAATAACAGAGTTATAGAAATACTAATTGGCTCTCTTATGCACCAATGTTCTTGGATCATATGCCCATTTTGTATGGAATGTCTACTAAGTGGTTCCAGTTAATGGGGCATTGATTTGAGTGTTCAATATACTCTTATTCTTTATCAAAGTATTTTTTTGCTCTATTTGCTTTCTTTGATTTATGCCTTACGTCGTTTTCTTTGCAACATCTGGTGCAAATGCTAGTTTATTGTATTTTAAATTTATGAAATTATCAACTTACCTGATGCATCCAACTTAAAATATACCATATGAAAAAGACGAATTGGCGCCTTCCTCACCTCCTCACATACACTATTGCTGAGTCAGTTATATTTGTTAATTAATTATTAAAATATTTCATTCCATCAAGTTTGGAAATTGTAACGATAATCGATAATTAGTATTTTAAAATATCTTATTGATTTTTTTCTCATGTGTTTGCGGTGCTCATATATATTATTGATATAAACTATTTAAATAATACCTTTATGAACACAAATCGATACGTACACTACGGCAATGTCAAAGTTGTATTTGTTTATTAATGGCTAAGTCATTGCATCCATCATCACGTTTGGAAAATTGTAAACATAGTCGTCCTTATTGTTTTTTTTTAATTTAATTATTTTTAATTGAAAATTTTAATAAAATTCCGGGGTATTTTAATTTTTTATTATTTAAATTATATTGTAAAATAATTTATATAAAAAAATATTATTAATTTGTGCAAAATAAACAAATAAATTAAATCTACATATTCAATAAATTTATATTAAATTTTAAAAATATATATATAAATTATATTTTTTCTTTTATGAAATATTCTATATAATATTTAAAAAAAAAGAAATTATTAAAGTATATCCTCATGTGTCTAAAGACATTTAAAAAATAGTACGAGGTTAAAAAAAAAGATATGATCCCACACGGTCATAAGTAAACTATCATAAGAAGTCTATAAAGTCATCTCATGATGAAATATACATATCATGCTAAAAAAATGTATCAATCCATATGGAACCTATCGAAAAATCATAAATGTACTCATGATGACCTGTGTACTATCATATATATAAACAATCCAGATATATGAAACTGATAAATTGATGAAGGACCAAACTATCCAATTTGGGCCCAGTGAGCATGTAAAGAGTATGTTTTACAACCATATTTTTCCTCTGCGATAAGTCAAAGTCTAATCCCATCTCTGAGAGGGAGTCTCCATGTTGATTTTTGTGCCTAAGAATATGGTCATAGGAGATTATAGTGAAATATTAAACCATATACTTAATATTTTGAGAAAGTGGTTGAAGGTTGAAGTTTTGTAGATGTTATTCGCCCCTCATCCATTTGACCACCAAAAGAGAGTCCCCATAAATATGAATATTTGAGATGTTATGTTTGAGATCAATATGTAGGAGAAAATTGAGCATGATAAGTTCTGCATAATTGTTGGTAACCTGGACCACGCCTACACAAAAGGAGATTGTGTGACCTTCAGAAAAAAGAGGAGACCTCCAACTCCTCCTTTTGGGGATTCTGCTAGGTAGCTCCATCAAAGAAGGCCCACAAGGAGGATTTGTATGATGGCCTCATGGATGGTGGAAGGCTAGACAAAATAGAATGGCTTGAAGCTTGTATTAAGTACAACAATAACCTTGGATAACAACCTTCATAACGTAGGGTGACTTGCCTTCAAGATAGCTTGATTTTGTTCAAGCCAAATTCCCCAGGTAATCGATAATGGGAAGGCCTTGTAGGCCTTTTCAACAGGCGAGGAAAGCCATTGTTTTATAAAATCTTCAATGGAGACCCCCACCCAGTGAAAAACTACACCTTTTAGCTTAGAAATCCCCCCCAAACCTCCTTAGCAAATGAGCGGTTGATGAAAAGATGGTTGATAGAATCCAGTTGTACCTTATAGGGAGGGAAGCTATCAGGCCCATGAAAGGATATCTTTTGTAGGTTGTCCAATGTGGGAGCCTTAGTTTTGAGGAGATGCCACATGAATAACTTTTCCTTAGTAGAGAAATGAAATTGCTTGAGTATGTTACCCCACCAAAGTAGTTGGGAGATGGAAGCTACCTCCATAATACATTTATAAATGACTTTTGACAAGTAGTTTCCAGATGAGTCCCGAATTCAAATAATCATGTCCATCGTATTTGATAAGGAAACATGAGAATTATGGAGATTCAATATGTATTAATTCCATCCATCCACTATCTCCCCTTCAAAATTTATATCTTCACTACTCTTCCAATTATGAAATCCATGGTGTCCTAGTTTCCTCGAGATTTGTGATATGTAAAAGAAACCTGCACTATTAATCTGACTAATGAGAATTTCGAGGAGGATGTGATTTCTAATAGAACCCATCCAGGGATCCCTCCTAATGATAAAATGACCTCCATTCCCTGATTTCCAACATAATTTGGGGGAGAGACTTTGAAAATATTGAATGAGGGCCTTCCAAGTAATAGAATTAGAGGGTCTCGATTTGTTCAGATCCCTAACCTAATCCATTAGAGGAGTAGGGCTAGTATATTTCTAAAAAGTGTATTCATCCCATAAACCTTCACTTTAATAAATATTCATCTAGATTTTGCAGCGAACGTTGAAGCAAACCATCTGAGATATTTTATGCCCCAACCATCAAGATATTTTGGGATGGCTATGGATTAGCAAGAAAAAAGGGAAAAGTGACTCTTGTCTTCCTTGCCTGCCCATAGGAACTGAAGAGATTTTTATTTTATCTTATCAAGAATCCTTATATGAATCTAGGCTAGGGTGGCCCAAAATACCAGAATAGCTTCAATGACAGATTTTATAAGGACTTCATGATAATCTTTGGAGAGCCAACTATTGCACTAGTGTTCGATTGTCTCTTGAATCTTCCCTATCATCGAGAACCAATATGGTTTCTTGTGGTTATTTGGTTTAAAAGTAAACCTCAAATATTTCATTCCTTGATTTAAGTCCCCAATTGGTACCTCTAAAGCTATAGAGAACCTTGGCCAATCTTGTATCTATAGGAAACATGTGAAAAATGAAGGTTTTTCTTTATTGATTGCCATTCCTACCAAATTGCAGAAAGCTTTGAGGAAAAAGATAACAAAATCCAAATTTGAAATATCAACATCATAGAAGATGAAAATATCATCGACAAATAAAAGGTGTGTTAGGGAGCAAGTTGACCCAACTGGATTCCTTTGAATGTATGTTTGAATAAAGCTTCTCTGATGAGTAGAAGGAACAAAAGAGGAGACAAAGGACATCCTTATCAAAGATAGTGACGTGCATTGAAAATGGTGGATGCACCACCGTTTATGAGGAGGGAAAATAATTTTATGAAATACATCACATAATCCATGAAACAAAAGGTTGGTGGAATCCTATATGTAGCATAAGAAGTTTGACATATAGCCAATTTACCCTATAAAAATATTTTTACAGATCAACTTTAAATACCACATTCTTCTAATGTTATTTGTGAATAGAGTGAATCCCTTCCCGAGCTAGACTAGTGGCATCATGAATATGTCTACCACAGACCAATCCAAATTATTCGAGTGAGATATTCTCATACAGTATTCTCTTAAGCTTCAACAATATAGTTTTTGCAATAATTTTGTAGAAACAATTGCACAGTGAGATCACATGAAAAAATTCAAAGGATCCGGGGTTATCTAATTTAGGATGAGGTAAATAAAGGTGGATTTGAAGGGGGAAAGGATTTTTCCCCACAGTTTTGAGTACTCCACCACCTTTAAAATATCCAACCCTCGAAAATCAAAGAATTCAATATAGAATTCAATCAGGAGTTCATTTAGGTCCGTACCTTTGCCTTTCTAAAATCCATGGTGATTCTTTTCCAATTCGTCCAAAGATACTTTATCTAGAAGATAATTGTTGTCTTAATCCTCCACAAACAGAGGAAAGGAAAATATCACTGTGAGGATAAGATCAATATTTACCATTTCCTTACCTTAATAAAGCTAATGAAAATGTGATACACCTTCCAAAGCAATGTCCTTAAAAGTAGTGCCTTGGGAGCCATTACTCTTTTGAATAACCCATACAGCATTAATAAATTTATCGTGGTTTACAAAAAGATGAAAAAAATAGTTTTTTCATTCCCATCATGTAATCATAGAGCGTTTTTTTTATTCACCATTACTTTTTTAAATACTAGAGCATTAACTTCCGTTGAGCTTCAAGAACTTTAATAATTTTTATCTAAGCTTCATATTCTATCCCACGATCCTCTCGCTTAAGAAGAAACTTGATATTTTCTTCGATTTCAATGAGTTTTTGAGTATCCTTTGTGCAATGTTTCTTGCACCAACCAAAGGCAACAACTTTTTCTCTTTTGATATTTTATTTAAATTGTAAGGGGGGAGAAACTCTCCGGCTAATGGGTCGAAGGGCCTCCAAACATTTTTGATGCGAGGAACAAAGGGTCTTCAACCAATGAGGATTTAATTTAAAGAGACTTGGATGCTTTGATTATGAATTGTTTAATTCAAAGAAAATTGGGTAGTGGTCCAAGTAGGAGCTTGAAGCTACCCATTGCCTCATCCTCAAGTTTTCTTCCATCAAAACTTCTGAGATCATAAATTTGTCCATATGCTTTGTTATGCGATCTTGACCTACTTGGTTGATTCTCGAAGTAGGAAGCAACTTTATGGGTTGAGGGTCTAGGAGACTCTCCTTTTCCATGCCTTTCAGAAAAAAGTTAGATAGAGGGTCAACTCTTGCCATTGGCACCCATTCTCACCATGCCAATGGTGAAGTTGAAATCTACTCCACAAATAAACGAACCCTCCGCTAGGCTTGCATGTGAAAAAATATTCCTTCAGAATTAATCTTGCTCCAAGTAAGGCTAGTAAATGTTTAGAACATAGAAATCCCTTTCCAGATCCCTGGAAAAACCTCAGTCATCAGGCCATTTTCTATTGACCAAACAGAAATTAGTTTTAAATCTACCTTCTTCCATTCAGTTACAATTGCACCAAAATTCCCAAGGGAATCTAGAGCAACACATACCAACACCGACCAAACTGAGGACAATGATATTTTCACTGAACTACCTTCCATCATTGATTCTTGTAGCAACAAGATTTGAGGACAGATTACATCCACTAGTTGCTTCAGAGCCAATATTTTTGTCAGGATATTCAAGCTTTGAAAATTAAGGGAAAGAATCTTCATGTCAATCCTTTATTGGTGGTTGATTCTCTAAGAGTCCCATATAAATATTTCTTCTTACCAATGTGGATCTCTTCAAGTGCAATTTTTTGTGCCCAAGAGAAATAAGACTTTTTTCTTCAACCCCTTTTACCAATCAGATGGGAGTCCACCAAGGCCTCCCTCCAGAATTTTGGATTTGTAATACTTATCATCGGGGAGGGAAGGGGAGAGACATTATTAGGGTTATAGGTTGTAGGAAGGACAAGGGTTTGAAGAAGAGGAACCCGAGGATTAATCCTTGTCTTGAATCAACAAAACCAAGGGATCAATCAACTTTATAGAGGGGGAGGGGGAGAGAGAGATATGATCAAGGGGCGGGGGTGTTGGTGGGAATGATAGGAGAGTGCTCCAAAGACTGGATAGAGTTGATATTCAATAAATGAGAGTAAACATTACAGAGGAGGGGGAAGGGGGGAAATAATCCATACAAAAATTCTCATCCTTCGATGAAGTAGACAAAAGTTGAAAATTTGTATCAGGAAGGGCAAAGGAAGGGATTGATAACATACATGGGGCCACAATTATCAATCTCGTAGTTGGGTCCCCTTGATAGGTAGACACATGCCCATTAGCGAAGAGGTTTGACCCCTGAGCCCTGAAGAGGAGGATCTATGATAATCTTCTCCCTCGAGAGATTACCTAGAGAAGGAGAGGGCTAGAGTTTGGTCTTTGGAACCCAACACTTCTTCCAACATGCTAGAGGGAAATTGAATCAAATATGACCATAATAATGACAATGACTACATATCAAGGGGATACCTTCACAGTTCATGGCTTTCTTGTAGAACTGATTGCCATAGATAATAGTGATAATGTATGCTAAACCCTTATCCATATTCAGTCCTACCTGAATTGTAGCCATACCCATATATCCCAAACTTTTGTAGGATTCATGAGCTTCATAGAAGATCATTCCTAATTTATTTGATGACCGCCTAGGATCACAATATCAGTGGAAGGTCGATGAGCCAAACCCATATCAGAAGGAAATTAAGTTTTTTAGTGCAAACATCAAACTACAAAAACCAACATTTTAAGAATACATCATGTGAACCGTAGAACCAATGACCCTTGAGAAGGATATGAGCATTTGCCCCAGAGTTTTTCACCCAAGCCATCCAACCTTTAGCTAAAATCTCGAATTTTTGGTTGTAACTCAGTGGTAGCAGGATATATTTTTCGGTCCACCAATGTAGAGTGTCCATGTGCATCCCATGAGGGCTTCACTGGGTGAGAAATAACATACCACATGCATTCATATTAGGGGATATATGTTGAGAAAAAAATGACACAATATATTGATCATATAATATGTAGTAAAGGGTTTTTATATTGACAGGTATAAAAAATGGAACTCAAAGTTAATGAAAATTTATAAAGGGGTATAAAACATGTTAATGGTAAAATGGATACCTATAATATCTAGTGAAAGTAGGGGTTTTTTAAATTGGGAAGGAGTATTGGGTTTGTATTGGTATATGGTTAAATAATGTGATGTTTAGAGGTATTTTCCAATATATAGTCTAATTAAAGGTATTGTTTGGTATGCTAGGAACACACATGATATGCCATAGGTTCATTGAGTGAAGCCCCCGTGGTTCATCCTTCATATAGAAAACAAGAAAACCATAGTCGTTTCCTCCACATGATGGATATTGTTTAGCATGACTTCCTATCCCAAAACAAAATTTGTTTCATTTAGCTTCTTCTTACCACATTTCTCATTTTTCCTAATCGTCTCATTTTCTAACATCTTTCTTGAAACCAATGTTAATGGACCTAACTGAGTTGTCAGCTCGCCACACAAAATATTCAGAGTTAGAACACTACCTATGAAACTGCTAGCTTGAGCTAACCTTGATGAACCTTGAAGGGCTAGTGAGAATCTGATAGGTTAGATATCCTTAGAAAATGGTGTGGATACCTATAGAGGATAGACAAAAGGGTCTAGACTTTGCCCATAAGAAGTGACACGTACAACCTTTTGAGTCATGATCAAAATTGTTGGTTTTGATACTCCCGAAATCATAGCCATCAGACTAATCTCGTGACTGGAGCAATTTGGTGGACATGATATACTAGAGCATGAGTGAGCATCCACCGCTAGGGAAAAGTTTAGTGGCAAAATTTTGCAAATGGGTTATTTTTTGTACATTTTTTGAAAAGATTATTCGCCAATTTTACATATATATGAAGATTCTATTAAATAATTGCTAAAGAGGATCATTACATATATATTTGAAGATTCTAATATCATCACTAAATAGGATATTATTTCAAACACAAAATTAGAGAAGCATTAGAGATCATCAAGCACCCTAGCAATTTAAACATAGATGGTGGTGCTGAGGTAAGCACTAGCTAAATCCCATTAATCTCACATATCCAATGATTGTTTACTTCGTCTCCTTTCTTCCCTCTCTCTCTCCTTTGTTTTAATTTATAAAAAAATTGGTTATCTTGTTATTTTATTTTATATTTATATTTTTATTCTTATTCTTATTTTTATGTTTATTATTTTATTTTATTTTGTTCTACTTTTATTGTATTTTTATTTGTTGCAATCCTATTTTTATTTATTTCTTTGTCTTGTTTATTTTCATTTTGCCCTCTTCTTATTTTTATTTCCCTCTTATTTCCCTTTCTTTTAATCATTTCCTTTGTTATTATTCTCATTTATTCCTCTCTGTTCTTATTCCTCTTTCCCTCTTTCATTAAGGCTCTTTCCTCTCTCATTCCTTTTGGATTTTCTCTCTCTTATCATTTTCCTTATCCTATTCTAATTTCTTCTTTAGTATGCCTCCTTCTCCTATTTTATTTTTATTTCCTTTTATTATTTTATTATTTTATTTATTTTTTATGCTTATTTTATTTTATTTATTTTTATTATTCTATTATTATTATTTTACTATTTTTATTACTTCTTTGTCTTCTTTTTATTTATTTCCTTCTATTTATTTCTTCTTCCTTTTCATTTATTCATTCTCTCTTTTTTCGTGTTCTTTCTTTTGATTTTATTTATTTCCTTCTTCTTATTCCTCAAAATTTTGCCACTTTTTTTTTTTTATTTATATTTCTTTGGTTATTTTTCCCTTCTTTCCTTCTCTCACATCATATCCCAATGGTGAGTCTTGTTCGTGACTCGAAACCTAGATATAAAATAATGACTATTGTAATCATTCTTCCAAATTCTCACCTACATATATATGATTAAATGAATACTATTCACAAAAAATTATCGATTTTAATAATAAATTACATTTCTTTTAATTCACCTACATTTTATAAATGTGAAATTTCAAACCAAAATAGTCATCTAAAATACTATATATATGAAAAATATTTTATGATTGAAAAATTCTCTGTCCACTGCGTCTGGCATGACATCACTAGCGGAATAGACTTGGAGATCCCTAGTGTTGGCTGAAAATCCAATAGGAGGACTTTGGGTTGTGGCGAGATAGTGATGTCATCCCATGGGTTTTGTGAATATTTGACGAGTTCCGCCTCGTTGACCCATCCATTGTGGACCATCATCCTACAAATCCGCGCATACAACAAGACAAAAAACCCTAGCTATGTAGCCACCGAAATACTCTATAATTATTATTAATATATGTTTATTTATGTATTCTTTGTAGTAACTAATGAAAACACTAAATTTAAAGTTATTTCTATTTAATATTGAAATATATGATTACAGTAAATTATTTTCATCTTTATCTAACTAACAATTTGAAAATTAATTAAAATAAATATATATATATATATATAATAATATATATATATATATATATATATATTATATATATAATAATATATATATATATATATATTATATATATATATTATATAATATATATATATTAAATAAATTTCAATATATATTTAAAAATAAACTCTAGGATATGCATTTAGCCTTTGGATCTAGGACCATAAACTCTAGGATATGTATTTAGCCTTTGGATTTAGGATTGTAAACTCTAGGATATGCATTTAGCTTTTGGATCTAGGACCGTGGAATGGAGAAATAAGAAAAAATTGATTATTTTTTTCTGATTAATGAAGTTGAGTACAAATCTTCATGCATCCCTGTGAAGTATTTTGGATCAAGCAAGTTCTTGAAGATGTGAAAGAAGTTTAGAAAACACCAACTATTAACAAATGTAACAATCAAAGCACCATCAATTATCGAACAATCCTATGTACCACGCGAGATCAAAACATATTGAGACACATTATCATTTTTTGTGGGGAAATATGCAGTACAAGGAAATTCATTTAGTATATTGTAATACCAATGAAAATGTAGCTCACATCTTTACAAAGAATCTTAGATAGGAAAAATTTTAAGTATGTAGGAATCACTTCGGTGTGGTATAAAACACATTTCTCCATTAAGGGGGAGAGTTGGAAGAATGGGGAAATCTACAAGATTCTCCTCAATATAGAGTTTGGTTGAGTTGTTTTCCTAATTAGTCTTAGATATATTTTCAGTTCCTATATTATAGGAATCAATTCACTAGATTGTAATCCTATATATGTAAGTGATTTTGGACTCGTGAATGCAAGAAAGTGAGTGTTGTGGTGCAATCTCCTCAATGAGCAATTGTCTCGCTAGAGAGTTGCATCCCTTCTTCAATTTCATCTTTCATTTTTTTAGCGGATTAGATTGCTCTATGTTAACTAATTTGTAAATCAATATATTTTATTAAAAAAATTAAAATATTTTTAAGGTGTGCGGAGGAATTTCCTTATGTTATAGGGTAGAAAAAGAAAGTTTTATAATTATTGGGTAGTAGATGAAATATTTAGAATTACTTGTAATTTATGAGATTGTCTAAATTATGAGAATTAATAGGTTGGGTTGATTGAACAAGAAGCTTACAATTTCTTTCCTTTGCCTGAAATTTAAGATTATTTTGTAGATGAAAAAATATGCATTTTTTAATGATATATGCCAGATTATGTTTAGATATTTTTGGTAAGGATTTGAGTTTCTTGGGATATGTAGAACCATAGTTGTTTTTGTTGCATTTTTATTATTACAACTATGCATGCATTTATTAATTTTGGTCATCCATGAGAGACCTTATTGGTATTATGGTGATCTGATCTCCTAAGGGATGGAATTGTGATGTGCCATTTAGTGGCTACCCATCATACGACTAAGAGTGTTAGCACATTTGCCACATAGTGCCGCTCAAGTTTGATGATGGACAATTATGGGTAGTTCATGCATAGGGAATGACATTACCACCATTGTGTGTATTCATTTTAGGGTGATTAAATATTGGGAAAGCTACATAATATAGGTAGGGGAATTAGGTATAGTTAGTTTTAGACTTGTGTGAGTGACATCACCCATGACACTTTAATTCCATGAATTTCATGGTGATGAGACATTGTGAAATAGTGTGTAACTCTTTGATATAAAAAAAGAATCAATAAAGACACTTAGGGAGTTTAATTTCCAAGAAAATCCAAATAATTTTAGTGACTTCATCCCTTAATGTGGTAGTGGGCCATTTTTTACAAATGATTTATATTATTCTCGTAAGGAACAAGTTCATAGCCATGAGGATTAATCGCAATTTGGAGTAAGTAGGAAGGATTAGGTCTCTAACTTCCCATTAACACCTGGGAATCTATATAATGGTGAGAGATTGAAGTTTTTTTTGCATATTCAATAATTTGCAATGTATTGGATTTGAGGTCCAAATTTCCATGAAGAGTTGAGGTTTAATTCACCTATTTATATCTATGGCCCACAACCTCTTGTGGCATTTGCGAGAGGATCAAGAAGGGATGTACCCATTTTACCATTGAAAACTAACATTCATCCCATGAAAAACACATCAACAAACTAGATGCAATGATAGGGGTTTCTCACCAATGTGTAAGAGAAAGTGGTTGAGGAGTTAAGGAATGTAGATTCCTAATACTCCATTAGGTAATAGGTGCATGCCATGAGGAACCATCAAGGGGTATAATAAGGCTTAATTCCATTGAATAGTAGTTAACAGCTTTTTGTAAGGCCTTTGACATGTGATGTTTAACTTATACGCATGATGTTATTGAAGATTTTTTACCTACGCAAGATGGATGGGATCATCCATGTGGATAGTTTCCATGAAAAATGTTAAGTTATTAAAAATGGAGTTTCATATGACTAGAAAAAAGACAACATATGACCATCACGGATTATAAAATCAAACAAGTCGGTTGAAATCCATAATGTTTTGACTCAGTAATAACATGTAGAAAATTAGTGGGGTTTAGTGAAAAAATATGTCAGATTAACAAAGAATTTAATATAAATAAAAGTAAGGTAACAATGAGGTTATCACTCCCTTCACACTCGTATTTTCGTTGAGAATTCGTAAAACACGATGAATTTTTTTCCTTTTTTTAATGACAACAATGGGGAATGGAAGTGTTTTGTATTTATTTTGAGTATCATAAGAAGGGTTTGATAGGCGTGGTGGAATTACTATAATAATGGTTATTTTTTTGTTTTTGTCTAATAGAATTGGTATTGTGCACAATTATTGAGCCTCAATCTAGCTATTCAAAGCTATGAAAAAATTGGAGAACTTATTAACATTTTGTGAACTTGTAAAGCTTATACCATCTAGATCCAATATCCAAATTGAGCAAAATTTACATTGATTGGAAGGCTCTTCTCGCGGAGAATATAATTAAAGATTCAATTCTAAATTCCACTTCTAATTTATTAATACAATTGAAATAACTTGGAATTAGTCTCGGTTGGGAGGATGAACATAACCCTTAGGGTTTTGAAGTACATTCTATCAGTGAAAACCTATAGGTTAGGAATTTAGCAACAAAGTTTAATGTATGTAGAAATCAAGAGACACCTCTATAGAGAGACTATGAGGATATTGAGGGTAAAACTTCATAGTTTCACAGAATAAAATCAACTAATTAGAGCTCACAAAGAGCACAACTAGCCCATAAACACAACTATGCTTTAAATTTTGAGAAATATACAAAAGTAAGTGCATAAATAACATAATTCAAATAATGCTATTAGATGTAGAGATGGATAAATTTTTTTGAATGTTATCTTTTGTCGATGGGCTTGTTCTCGATCCCTTTAAGATTAACTATTAGGCTAGGAGGTAACTCCTCAAATGAATTGTGTCTATTCATTAAGATTTCTCATGGTTATATACATGAGGGAGTGACTCTTAGGCTTCACCTCCCGATGGCTCTTTATTTTCCATTATTTACTATTTACATTATTTACAAGTGTTCACCCAATCCCAATGATTAGGTGTCGACATTCCCCCCTTAATCTGAAGGGATGTTGGTGAGTCCAATCATCGTTCTGAATCTTTCAAGATTTTCTCTTCCAAACGATTTGGTGAAGATGTCTACAATCTTCTCATTAGTGGAACAATGGTATAGATGGATTGTCTTTGCATCAACATGATGTCGAATCCAATGATATTTTGTATTGATGTGCTTTGTTCGATCATGGAACTTTGGGTTCTTGGCCAACTTTATTGCAGAGGTGTTCTCAATCATGACGTACTTGTTTTATTTGCAAACCTTCTAGAATTTTCCTGAGCCACACAATTTCTTTTGTTGCCTCAACCCTGCCACAGATTCTACCTTTGTTGTGGATTCTGATGGAACTGATTGTTTGTGTGATCTCCAAGAGACAACTCCTGATCCAAGACTCATAGAATAACGTGAAGTAGATACCCCAGTTTCTTTGTCTCCATCGAAGTTTGAATTAGAGTATCCAATCAAGCTGAAGTCGCCCGCCTGTGTATACTTCAGTCCAAACTCTTGGGTTCCCTTCAAGTACTTTAGAACTCTTTTTGCAATATACCAATGTCCCTCACAAGGCTTTTGCATAAACCTGGAGAGGATTCCAACAACAAATGAAATGTCTGGTCTGGTAGTAGCCAGGTAGTTGAAACATCCTACAAGTTGTCTATATTTTGTTGCATGCTCAAATTCTTTTCCTTCAATGGATGTGAGCTTTAAGTTTTGTTCCATTGGAGTAGTTAGAGGATTTCACTCAGCCATGCCAAACTTGTTCAACAGATCTCCAATGTACTTCTTTTGAGAGGGGAATATAGACTTCAGATTTTGAGTTACTTCAATAGCAAGATAGTAGTGAAGATAGTCAAGTCAGTCATTTCAAAACCTTTCCTCAATTCTTTCTTTATGGATGCAATGTAGCTCTCATTGTTCCCTGTCATCAAAAGATCATATACATATACCACACGATATACAATTGTTTTGCCAAGTTTCTTGAAAAACAAAGTTGCATCATCAAGATCATAATGTTTGAAGTTGAGTTTCAGAAGATGCTCAGTTAAATTTTCATACCAGGCTGGTGGTGCTTGCTTAGGGCCATACAAGGATTTCAAACATTTTCATACTTTATGTTCATGTCCCTTGATAGAAAATCCTTCAGGCTGGAACATAAAAACATTCTCTTTTAGATCTCCATTTAAGAAAGAAATTTTTACATCCATTTAATGGCTTTCCAACCGTTCTGATCTGCTAGGGAAAAGAGTGTCTAGATGGTAGCCTATTTTGCTATGGGGGAAAAAGTTTCCTCATAATCGAAATTCTGTGCAAAAATGTTTGCCACAAGCCTAACGTTTTGCTTGTCAAGTGGGCCATCAGCTTTATACTTGTTCTTGTAGACCCACCTGCAGCAAATTGGTTTGGATCCCAATGGAGGATCAACCAACTTCCAAGTGCCATTCTTTATCAAGGCATCATACTCCTTTTGCATCACTTCTTTCCATTCATCATGAGAAGCGCTTCTTTGAAGAAAGTTGGTTCAAAATTTGTAGACAAATTTAGTTCAAAATCATAAGAAACATCCATATGAATAAGTGAATCAGAATCATCTACATCACCTCCATTTTTCTTGGTTGAATTTCTTGTTCCTGTCTTTCCAACCTCATGAGGATGAACACTTTCAAGTGTCTTTGTCAGCCACTTTGGGGGACATTTCTGAGATTGTCTAGGCTTCTCAATTCATTGAGTTGGGACTAACTAAAGATTAAGTCTCCCAATTCTGTCAATCACATCACTCAAAGTATCATCAGTGGTTGGAGTTTCATGTGGGGGAGAGAGTGCTTTAGAAGAAGATTCCACAGATTGATCCAGTATAGGAATCCCCCCTTCAAGATGTGGAATCTAATTATCAAATTCTTGAAATGATTTTTCTTGCCTGAATCTATCCAAGCAATCAAGTTTCTGCTCAACAACATTGTTAGCTTTGGAAGATTCAAGAAATATTACATCTATAGATACAAAAACGTTTTATTAACTTCATCATATAGACGGTATGCTTTGGAGGTATTTGAATACCCAAGAAGATACATTTACGACTCCTTGCACCAAGTTTGTTTCTATGTACCTTTGGTATCAAGGCATAATAGGTGGAACCAAAGACCTCGAGATGCTTTACTGAAGGAATGTGGCCATACCACATTTCATAAGGAGTCTTGTTTCTAATATCATTAGATGGATATCTATTCTTTACATATACAACACATAGAACTGCATTAGCCCAAAACATCAATTTTACATTCTTGAAAAACATCATGGAACGTACCATATTTAGGATTGTCCTATTCATTTTTTTAGCTACTCCATTTTGTTGGGGAGTATAAGGCACAATTGTTTGATGTTTGATCCCATGTTTGCGAAGATAGTTTTCAACTTCATTTGAAGTGTATTTGTTTCCATTATCAGTGCGAATAGAGCTAATATGAGATTGTGCATCATTTTCAATCCATGTATGAAAGTTCTTGAATGTTTGAAAAGCATCAGATTTGTTCTTCAATAAATAAGCCCAACACATTCTGGTGTAGTCATCAATAAATGTCATCATATATTTATTTCCATTTTCAAAAGGAATAGGCATTAGACCGCATAAATCTGAATGAATGAGTTCAAGTTTTCTATGTGCTTTGGAATGTGAATCATGAAAACGTTGTTTGATATGCTTTCCTAGAATACAAGCATCACACTGCTTAAGTTTCCTAGGAATTGTAGGGAAACCAATAACACCATTTTTCTTCAACAAGTGAAGGTTTTCATAGTTCAAGTTTCCAAATCTACCATGCCATAATAGACTTGATGGAAATGTACCTTCATCATAATGAGAACTATATAAGAAATTTTGTGCACGAGCAGAGGTACCTTGCAACCTTAGAAGTCTTTCTTCTTTTATCCCCGTCATGACAAGTGAGTGATTTGATGCTTTTCTCACCTCAACCCTTCCATTAAACATATGAATGGAGTGTCCTTGCTAGTATATGCGGAGCAAGGACAACAAGTTTCTCCTCAGCTGTGGGAGATATAAAACATCATGCAAAAGAAAGTCTAGAAGACTAGGAAATTTGAGCCTGATTGTGCCAAGCCCTGATGGCTTGAGTTTTGATTTGTATGCAAAGCATACTGCTCCATCAACATTGTCAGTAAGTTCGTCAAAAAAATATTTTTTAAAAGTCATGTGGCAAATTGCTCCTGAATCAAGCAACCAATCATTTTTCCAAGAAGCAACTGAATCATTAAACAAGTCTTAATTTACTCCAATATTACAATGTGACACAAAATAGTGAGCGGATTCAGGTGCTTTACCTTTCTCTTTGTCATTGGTTTTACATTTGGGCTGATTTCTTTCCTGCTCAATTATGTCCCAAGGAAACTTGCATGTGTATGCATCATGTGATCCATCTCTATTGCAACGTATGCAATGAAGGTCATAATTTTCTCCTTGAGAGTGTCTGGCCTCCTTACCTCTGAAATATATTTTTCCTCTTCGTCTTCGACCACCTCTTCCTTTGGAAGAATCTTGAGCATGATTCTTCTGTCTTTGTGCAAGACACACAACTTCTTCAGAAGACTAAGGAGTTATCTTCTTCCCAAAATCTTTTTCTCTCCCAACAAATTTATTTACAAGGGAGTCAAAGGTAATTTCTTTGAGGTTTCTATTTGCTTGCAATGACTCAAGATAATTTGAATAAGTGGGATAAAGTGCCTTGACAAAAGCTATGAGAGGAATGTCTAGTTCAACATTAGTGACTTCGATATCATGCATAATAGATTTTACTTCTGATGCAAGAGCAAGAGGATCATCATTTTGTAATTCAAGGCTGAACAATTTAATTATCAATTCGACAACTTCAAGCGTGGAGTGCGAGTCATAAAGTTACTTCAATTTTTGTAAGGCTTCAAAAGCATTTGAAAATGGTGAAATATGGCAACTCACCTCTTCATTTATAGATGTTGCAGTCAAGGCATAGGCCTTGCTATTCTTGTTTTCAGAAATGACAAATTCTTTGACTGAGGTAGGCTTTGCAGGTTCACTATGTCCTTCTCCTACACAAACTCATTTCCACAGCTCATTGAAAATGAGAGTGTGATTGATCTTCTGAGACCACTCAGGATATCTCCCCTTCCTAGTGAGAACCACTCCCACAATAGATTTCAATTAATTCATTTTGAAATCTGTGTATTGTAAAAAAAATTACTTCTGCTGCCAATGTATAAAACTTGCACTCCTAGTGGTAAGAAAAAGACAATTTTGGTGTAAAATTGTCAAAAAAATGAACACCGATATATAGGATAGATCTAAATGGCACTAGAGAGGGTACCAACAAAACCAACAATTGGATTGCCTACGATTTATACCCATATTGCACCTCATGGCCCATCCCGGAATAAAAGGTCAACCCTTGGAAGAGTTGGTCGTGGAAGGCCTTCCTCAGTGGGTTCATCCTGACGGGTTGGTCTTGATTGAAATTCCAATGCTTCCCACTTAGTATGCTCCTGCCTGAAAGGCCTTGCTAGGAAGTATTAATGCAACTTGGGCTCTAAGCTAGCGATTACAATTACAATTTCTAACAGCCCCACTTATTTACAACCATATGACACAACATGACTCAACTATGTCTGCTAGGCTTACAATATCAATTGACTCAATTATCACTGAAACATGCCCGCTAGTCTATGCCTCGGCTAGGCTTACAATGACTTAAGACTTTCATAATTTTTCATTTTCTTTTTCTCTTCTTCCAAATTTTAAATCCTCGAAGTTGCTTCATTCTCTGTTGCATATTCTTGTTGTAGGCTCCATACTTTTTTACTTGTTGTTGTCGCAAATTTTCTTTGACTTTTCTTGAATTTGCGCTGAAACACAATCTGATCTTGTCTAGTACACCTTCCTCTTCAAATATTTTTTCAACCATGGATTCCTGCCACAACATTGCATCTTCAAGCTGTCTTCCTTGCTCTGCTTCTTGCACTTCATATTCATGACTTCCTTTCTACCATATTTCTTGATAGCACAATCTTATCTCTTCTTGACTCCATTGTTGAAAAATGGTTTCAATGCATTCATCTTTGTCTTCAGAAACATCCATATCATTTTTTTCACTTTCATTACCAAGTACTGTTGTTTTTTTCTTGTAATTTGCACACTCAAGATCATTATTCACCTTTTCATTCAATTCTTTTATTCCAACTGCTGCTTTAAGACTCGAATCAATTTGTTCAATTGGTTTTTGAATCCATTCTTCAATGAGCTTCAAATTTGCATCAAACTTATTAACAACCTTGCTTTCAACTTCTTTTCCCATGTTATTCTGAACACCTCCATATAGAAAAACAATGTTAAAAACATCTTTCTTATGCTCTTTAGTGAGAGCTTCTTGCTCTACATCTGCCTTCTTTTCAATTGCATGGAGGTTGTCTTCCACTGTCACGTTGTTATTAGATATTCTCATAAAAAATTCTTCAATCACTTTATCCTGTTCTTGATCATCGACTGTTACTAAATGACATACTATTTATTGAGGAGTTCCAACTGCTTCATATCTTGCTGCTACAGTGGCAGCTTCAACCTCCAATGTTTCATCAAACACTCCGCTTACCATATTTCCACAAACAATCACTGTTTCAAAAAAGAAACCACACATATCATCAACATAATGTTCATCCACATTATGGTGGGATATCCCAGCATGCACGTGATCATTGTCAATTTAATTAACAATTTCAACGTCACCAAATCCATAAGCTGCGATTGGACTCAACGATTCACATATAACTTTGTAGTCATCATCGACATGTGTCTCAGCACAGTGGGATTCACCATCATCTGTGTCATCAACATTACAGTGGAGTCCTTGAACATTTATTTGTTCTTTCTCTGTTTCACACACAAAGGCTTCAACTTCTCTCTCTACAATCTTTGTTGCACTTCTTCATCCATATGCATGCTTGCATAATGGGTTTTAATTTTATGGTCTTGACAACCATCATCCACTTTTGAGTGGGGTTCTCCAATCTCTGTTTTCCTCTCAGATTTTGCTCATATACTCTCATATCTGTGCCTGACTTCTTTGCTTGTGACATAACCTGATGTTGCATGTCACTCCCCCTTGCGCCAAATTCTTCTTCCACGAACTTCCATGCTTCCTTGGAAGTTGTAGCCTTTGCTACCTTGCACAAACACTTGTCATCCAATGTGTGTTTTATAAAATTCAATGATAAAGCATCACATACTTCATCATATGAGTTATTAGACTCATACTTAATTAACTCTTTAGCTCTACGAAAAGTAAACAGCTTGATAACCTAATGATCAAAATATTTACATGTAAACATAGGAGGTGGTAGCAGATCAAAGCTACAAAAATCACCGTTGATTTCTTCTTTGTCTTCTGCTAGACTTCTCAATTCCTCGGCTACAGCGTGAACCTCTCTAACCATGGAAATGATGTTTGCCTCGTCTTTTTTATTTCTTTTCTTAATATGCTTCAGTTGCGCTTTGCGACCCATGACTGTAGTCTTTCCTCTATTTTATAGATTCTTCTTGATTGCATGAGGTTGTCTTCCATATTACCAAAAAAGATCAAAATGATTTTCAATATGCGTCCCAATAAAGCACAATCTTTACCCAAAACATTGTCATACTACAAAATAAAATGCAAATAAATAGATTACAAATCCCAGCTCTTTTTTCATTTTTTCTAATACCATACATCTTGTTTCTTAAAAAAGACTTTTTAAAAGAAAACTCTTTTAATACCATGCGCTCTCCACCAGGATTCTTATCCATCCTTATAAAAAAACCTTTTAAACTTGCCCACGGAGGGTCTTCGGCTTTAAATTTCAAGAATCATTTTTAATTTGATTTTAATAAAACAAATAAAGCTCCCAAATATGTACTTTAAATTTCAAGAATCATTTTTAATTTGTTTTTAATAAAACAAATAAAACTCCCAAATATGTACTTTAAATTTCAAGAATCATTTTTAATAAAACAAATAAAGCTCCAAAGATGTAAACTTTTTTTTTAAATACCAATCCACTTTAACCAAAAGCTCCTCTACTTTAACCAAAAGCTTTCCTACCACTTAGTTGTGAAGGGAGAGAAAACAAAACACAAATTCACACATAAAATACTAATTGATTTTTTATTGATCATAGAAAACATGATTGATAAAATCAACCCGATAAAAGCATTTAAACTTTTTTGGACTAACTATTCGCCCAAAATAACTTAACCTACACACACTTAACTCACTGCACTTAAGTCTTTATCTTTAACTCAACACTGAGTTATCTCTCTAATTTTAGCGAACTCCCAAATGCCTGAATAATTACAATTTCTAACAAATTTAACACAACAACTATTATCTAAATATTATTTTATCCACCTCCTTTCTAATTGCCAGCAGGTGGCGATGTCAATTTCGATTTCATCTCCGAGACAATTTCAAATAACTTGGCCGAATCGGGCAAAACTTCTTTCACTCCCTCCGCTTTACAAAATTTGTGGGCCCATGTACTTAATAGCGGCAATTTTTGTGTGTCTATTAAAACACTATCGGTAACCCTCTCGATGGTTTGGACCATTACCAATAGCCCGCCCAATGCAATGTCAACCAACCCTATCTCGTCTCCTCCAAAATACTCTTTCCCGGACAACACTTCCTCCAACAGAAGGAGGTTTGCCACCGATTCCTCCACCGCTTTCTATTTCTCTTCACCCTCGCCCTTGAAAACTCCCCGAATACTTGGAATGAACTGCAGCCGCCAATAATTAATGTTAGAGGCAGAAATGCGAAAAACTAATTGCAACTCACAAAATCCCAAATAGGAGATAACGAACAAATGGGTGAATTACCTTATCGTCTATGAAGGCAGCCCAGAAGCGGGCAATGGATCGGTCATATGGATCTTTGGGCATAACATTGGGTGCCTTTTTTTCCCATTTCTCCTCAATGTATTGCACAATAATCATCGATTCACAAACAGGCTTTCCGTTGTGGATGAGCACCGGAATCTTCTTGTGAACAGGGTTTGATTGCAGTAGCAGCTCGCTTTTATTTTGAATGTCCTCTTCAATGAACTCATAATGGATCCCTTTAAGGGCGAGTGCAATGCGAACCCGCGCCACGAAGGGACTGTAAGCCACACCTAAGAGCTTTACTTGCCCATCTTCTCCACAACCCTCCATTGTTATGAAATCTGTTTTTTCAAATGTAATGCGCTTCTCTTGCATGTATACCTGCCTCTGGTATCTCTAGTGCACTTATTTATATATATAAGTATACACAAAGCTTTGTGCCACAAGTCACGCTTCACCAAGTGGCGATGGTGGGAATCAGGACTTGGCTTGTAGTACTCCTTGCGGATTTGGTGGAAGGATGGGTTGCTTCACACGCACAAGTTAGCTGCAGCAGCCATGAAACTACGTTCTTTGGTCATAGAATCTTCGAGTCAAAGGAGCATAACTTCAAATACTAATGGTCTGCATAATCCCTCTCTCTAATTTGACTAAAAGAAGGAGAATTTATCTGTACGTTTATACAAATCTAAATGCTTTGATCGCCCTTTAAAAAAATTATGGCAAGTCAATTTTTAACGACCACCGCACTAAGTTTTTTATAGAAAATTCTGTTAAAGATTCAGTTAGTCAAAATACTGTTAAAGCTTCAGTTAGTCTCAATAGAGCTTCCTTTGGGTTATTTTTGCAAAGTTTAGTGGCAAAATTTTGCAAATGGGTTATTTTTTGTAATTTTTTGAAAAGATTATTCCCCAATTTTACGTATATATGAAGATTCTATTAAATAATTGCTAAAGAGGATCATTACATATATATTTGAAGATTCTAATATCATCACTAAATAGGATCATTATTTCAAACACAAAATAAGAGAAGCATTAGAGATCATCAAGCACCGTAGCAATTTAAACATAGATAGTGGTGCTGAGGTAAGCACTAGCTAAATCCCATTAATCTCACATATCCAATGATTGTTTACTTCGTCTCCTTTCTTCCCTCTCTCTCTCCTTTGTTTTAATTTATAAAAAAATTGGTTATCTTGTTATTTTATTTTATATTTATATTTTTATTCTTATTCTTATTTTTATGTTTATTATTTTATTTTATTTTGTTCTACTTTTATTGTATTTTTATTTGTTGCAATCCTATTTTTATTTATTTCTTTGTCTTGTTTATTTTCATTTTGCCCTCTTCTTATTTTTATTTCCCTCTTATTTCCCTTTCTTTTAATCATTTCCTTTGTTATTATTCTCATTTATTCCTCTCTGTTCTTATTCCTCTTTCCCTCTTTCATTAAGGCTCTTTCCTCTCTCATTCCTTTTGGATTTTCTCTCTCTTATCATTTTCCTTATCCTATTCTAATTTCTTCTTTAGTATGCCTCCTTCTCCTATTTTATTTTTATTTCCTTTTATTATTTTATTATTTTATTTATTTTTTATGCTTATTTTATTTTATTTATTTTTATTATTCTATTATTATTATTTTACTATTTTTATTACTTCTTTGTCTTCTTTTTATTTATTTCCTTCTATTTATTTCTTCTTCCTTTTCATTTATTCATTCTCTCTTTTTTCGTGTTCTTTCTTTTGATTTTATTTATTTCCTTCTTCTTATTCCTCAAAATTTTGCCACTTTTTTTTTTTTATTTATATTTCTTTGGTTATTTTTCCCTTCTTTCCTTCTCTCACATCATATCCCAATGGTGAGTCTTGTTCGTGACTCGAAACCTAGATATAAAATAATGACTATTGTAATCATTCTTCCAAATTCTCACCTACATATATATGATTAAATGAATACTATTCACAAAAAATTATCGATTTTAATAATAAATTACATTTCTTTTAATTCACCTACATTTTATAAATGTGAAATTTCAAACCAAAATAGTCATCTAAAATACTATATATATGAAAAATATTTTATCCTTGAAAAATACTCTGTCCACTGCATCTGGCATGACATCACTAGCGGAATAGACTTGGAGATCCCTAGTGCTGGCTGAAAATCTAATAGGAGGACTTTGGGTTGTGGCGAGATAGTGATGTCATCCCATGGGTTTTGTGAATATTTGACGAGTTCCGCCTCGTTGAGCCATCCATTGTGGACCATCATCCTACAAATCCACGCATACAACAAGACAAAAAACCCTAGCTATGTAGCCACCGAAATACTCTATAATTATTATTAATATATGTTTATTTATGTATTCTTTGTAGTAACTAATGAAAACACTAAATTTAAAGTTATTTCTATTTAATATTGAAATATATGATTACAGTAAATTATTTTCATCTTTATTCTAGATACAATTTAAAAATTAATATAAAAACTTATATATATTTATTAATTATAAAATATATAATATATATATATATATTTTAAAATAAAATTTCAATATGTATTTAAAAATAAACTCTAGGATATGCATTTAGCCTTTGGATCTAGGACCATAAACTCTAGGATATGTATTTAGCCTTTGGATTTAGGATTGTAAACTCTAGGATATGCATTTAGCTTTTGGATCTAGGACTGTGGAATGGAGAAATAAGAAAAAATTGATTATTTCTTTCTCATTAATGAAGTTGAGTACAAATCTTCATGCATTTCTACCTGTGAAGTATTTTGGATCAAGCAAGTTCTTGAAGATGTGAAAGAAGTTTAGAAAACACCAACTATTAACAAATGTAACAATCGAAGCACCATCAATTATCGAACAATCCTATGTACCACGCAAGATCAAAAAATATTGAGACACATTATCATTTTTTGTGGGGAAATATGTAGTACAAGGAAATTCATTTAGTATATTGTAATACCAATGAAAATGTAGCTCACATCTTTACAAAGAATCTTAGATAGGAAAAATTTTAAGTATGTAGGAATCACTTCGGTGTGGTATAAAACACATTTCTCCATTAAGGGGGAGAGTTGGAAGAATGGGGAAATCTACAAGATTCTCCTCAATATAGAGTTTGGTTGAGTTGTTTTCCTAATTAGTCTTAGATATATTTTCAGTTCCTATATTATAGGAATCAATTCACTAGATTGTAATCCTATATATGTAAGTGATTTTGGACTCGTGAATGCAAGAAAGTGAGTGTTGTGGTGCAATCTCCTCAATGAGCAATTGTCTCGCTAGAGAGTTGCATCCCTTCTTCAATTTCATCTTTCATTTTTTTAGCGGATTAGATTGCTCTATGTTAACTAATTTGTAAATCAATATATTTTATTAAAAAAATTAAAATATTTTTAAGGTGTGCGGAGGAATTTCCTTATGTTATAGGGTAGAAAAAGAAAGTTTTATAATTATTGGGTAGTAGATGAAATATTTAGAATTACTTGTAATTTATGAGATTGTCTAAATTATGAGAATTAATAGGTTGGGTTGATTGAACAAGAAGCTTACAATTTCTTTCCTTTGCCTGAAATTTAAGATTATTTTGTAGATGAAAAAATATGCATTTTTTAATGATATATGTCAGATTATGTTTAGATATTTTTGGTAAGGATTTGAGTTTCTTGGGATATGTTGAACCATAGTTGTTTTTGTTGCATTTTTATTATTACAACTATGCATGCATTTATTAATTTTGGTCATCCATGAGAGACCTTATTGGTATTATGGTGATCTGATCTCCTAAGGGATGGAATTGTGATGTGCCATTTAGTGGCTACCCATCCTACGACTAAGAGTGTTAGCACATTTGCCACATAGTGCCGCTCAAGTTTGATGATGGACAATTATGGGTAGTTCATGCATAGGGAATGACATTACCACCATTGTGTGTATTCATTTTAGGGTGATTAAATATTGGGAAAGCTACATAATATAGGTAGGGGAATTAGGTATAGTTAGTTTTAGACTTGTGTGAGTGACATCACCCATGACACTTTAATTCCATGAATTTCATGGTGATGAGACATTGTGAAATAGTGTGTAACTCTTTGATATAAAAAAAGAATCAATAAAGACACTTAGGGAGTTTAATTTCCAAGAAAATCCAAATAATTTTAGTGACTTCATCCCTTAATGTGGTAGTGGGCCATTTTGTACAAATGATTTATATTATTCTCGTAAGGAACAAGTTCATAGCCATGAGGATTAATCGCAATTTGGAGGAAGTAGGAAGGATTAGATCTCTAACTTCCCATTAACACCTGGGAATCTATCTAATGGTGAGAGATTGAAGTTTTTTTTGCATATTCAATAATTTGCAATGTATTGGATTTGAGGTCCAAATTTCCATGAAGAGTTGAGGTTTAATTCACCTATTTATATCTATGGCCCACAACCTCTTGTGGCATTTGCGAGAGGATCAAGAAGGGATGTACCCATTTTACCATTGAAAACTAACATTCATCCCATGAAAAACACATCAACAAACTAGATGCAATGATAGGGGTTTCTCACCAATGTGTAAGAGAAAGTGGTTGAGGAGTTATGATAGGGGTTTCTCACCAATGTGTAAGAGAAAGTGGTTGAGGAGTTAAGGAATGTAGATTCCTAATACTCCATTAGGTAATAGGTGCATGCCATGAGGAACCATCAAGGGGTATGATAAGGCTTAATTCCATTGAATAGTAGTTAACGACTTTTTGTAAGGCCTTTGACATGTGATGTTTAACTTATACGCATGATGTTATTGAAGATTTTTTACCTACGCAAGATGGATGGGATCATCCATGTGGATAGTTTCCATGAAAAATGTTAAGTTATTAAAAATGGAGTTTCATATGACTAGAAAAAAGACAACATATGACCATCACGGATTATAAAATCAAACGAGTTGGTTGAAATCCATAATGTTTTGACTCAGTAATAACATGTAGAAAATTAGTGGGGTTTAGTGAAAAAATATGTCATATTAACAAAGAATTTAATATAAATAAAAGTAAGGTCACAATGAGGTTATCACTCCCTTGACACTCGTATTTTCGTTGAGAATTCGTAAAACACGATGATTTTTTTTCCTTTGTTTAATGACAACAATGGGGAATGGAAGTGTTTTGTATTTATTTTGAGTATCATAAGAAGGGTTTGATAGGCGTGGTGGAATTACTATGATAATGGTTATTTTTTTGTTTTTGGCTAATAGAATTGGTGTTGTGCACAATTATTGAGCCTCAGTCTAGGTATTCGAAGCTATGAAAAAATTGGAGAAGTTATTAACATTTTGTGAACTTGTAAAGCTTATACCATCTAGATCCAATATCCAAATTGAGCAAAATTTACATTGATTGGAAGGCTCTTCTCGTGGAGAATATAATTAAAGATTCAATTCTAAATTCCACTTCTAATTTATTAATACAATTGAAATAACTTGGAATTAGTCTCGGTTGGGAGGATGAACATAACCCTTAGGGTTTTGAAGTGCATTCTATCAGTGAAAACCTATAGGTTAGGAATTTAGCAACAAAGTTTAATGTATGTAGAAATCAAGAGACACCTCTATAGAGAGACTATGAGGATATTGAGGGTAAAACTTCATAGTTTCACAGAATAAAATCAACTAATTAGAGCTCACAAAGAGCACAACTAGCCCATAAACATAACTATGCTTTAAATTTTGAGAAATATACAAAAGTAAGTGCATAAATAACATAATTCAAATAATGCTATTAGATGTAGAGATGGATAAATTTTTTTGAATGTTATCTTTTGTCGATGGGCTTGTTCTTGATCCCTTTAAGATTAACTATTAGGTTAGGAGGTAACTCCTCAAATGAATTGTGTCTATTGATTAAGATTTCTCATGGTTATATACATGAGGTAGTGACTCTTAGGCTTCACCTCCCGATGGCTCTTTATTTTCCATTATTTACTATTTACATTATTTACAAGTGTTCACCCAATCCCAATGATTAGGTGTCGACATTCCCCCCTTAATCTGAAGGGATGTTGGCGAGTCCAATCATCGTTCTGAATCTTTCAAGATTTTCTCTTCCAAACGCTTTGGTGAAGATGTCTACAATCTTCTCATTAGCAGAACAATGGTATAGATGGATTGTCTTTGCATCAACATGATGTCGAATCCAATGATATTTTGTATTGATTTTCTTTGTTCGATCATGGAACTTTGGGTTCTTGGCCAAGTTTATTGCAGAGGTGTTCTCAATCATGACGTACTTGTTTTATTTGCAAACCTTCTAGAATTTTCCTGAGCCACACAATTTCTTTTGTTGCCTCAACCATGCCACAGCTTCTACCTTTGTTGTGGATTCTGATGGAACTAATTGTTTGTGTGATCTCCAAGAGACAACTCCTGATCCAAGACTCATAGAATAACGTGAAGTAGATACCCCAGTTTCTTTGTCTCCATCGAAGTTTGAATTGGAGTATCCAATCAAGCTGAAGTCGCCCGCCTGTGTATACTTCAGTCCAAACTCTTGGGTTACCTTCAAGTACTTTAGAACTCTTTTTGCAATAGACCAATGTCCCTCACAAGGCTTTTGCATAAACCTGGAGAGGATTCCAACAACAAATGAAATGTCTGGTCTGGTAGTAGCCAGGTAGTTGAAACATCCTACAATTTGTCTATATTTTGTTGCATCCTCAAATTATTTTCCTTCAATGGATGTGAGCTTTAAGTTTTGTTCCATTGGAGTAGTTAGAGGATTTCACTCAGCCATGCCAAACTTGTTCAATAGATCTCCAATGTACTTCTTTTGAGAGAGGAATATAGACTTCAGATTTTGAGTTACTTCAATAGCAAGATAGTAGTGAAGATAGTCAAGTCAGTCATTTCAAAACCTTTCCTCAATTCTTTCTTTATGGATGCAATGTAGCTCTCATTGTTCCCTGTCATCAAAATATCATCTACATATACCACACGATATATAATTTTTTTGCCAAGTTTCTTGAAAAGCAAAGTTGCATCATCAAGACCATAATGTTTGAAGTTGAGTTTCAAAAGATGCTCAGTTAAATTTTCATACCAGGCTGGCGATGCTTTCTTAAGGACATACAAGGATTTCAAACATTTTCATACTTTATGTTCATGTACTGGAACATAAAAACATTCTCTTTTAGATCTCCATTCAAGAAAGAAGTTTTTACATCCATTTGATGGCTTTCCAACCGTTCTGATCTGCTAGGGAAAAGAGTGTCCAGATGGTAGCCTATTTTGCTATGGGGGAAAAATTTTCCTCGTAATCGACCTTCTGTGCAAAAACTTTTGCCACAAGCTTGACTTTTTGTTTGTCAAGTGGTCCATCAGCTTTATACTTGTTCTTGTAGACCCACCTGCAGCCAATTGGTTTGGATCCCAATGGAGGATCAACCAACTTCCAAGTGCCATTCTTTATCAAGGCATCATACTCCTTTTGCATCGCTTCTTTCCATTATCATGAGAAGCACTTCTTTGAAGGAAGTTGGTTCAAAATTTGTAGACAAATTTAGTTCACAATCATATGAAACATCCATATGAAAAAGTGAATCAGAATCATCTACGTCACCTCCATTTTTCTTGGTTGAATTTCTTGTTCCTGTCTTTCCAACCTCATGAGGATGAACACTTTCAAGTGTCTTTGTCAGCCACTTTGGGGGACATTTCTGAGATGGTCTAGGCTGCTCAGTTCAGTGAGTTAGGACTAACTAAAGATTAAGTCTCCCAATTATTTCAATCACATCACTCAAAGTATCATCCGTGGTTGGAGATTCATGTGGGGGAGAGAGTGCTTTAGAAGAAGATTCCACAGATTGATCTAGTATAGGAATCCCCCCTTCAAGATGTGGAATCTAATTGTCAAATTCTTGAAATGATTTTTCTTGCCTGAATCTATCCAAGCGATCGAGTTTCCACTCAACAACATTGTTAGCTTTGGAAGATTCAAGAAATATTACATCTATAGATACAAAAATGTTTTATTAACTTCATCATATAGACGGTATGCTTTGGAGGTATTTGAATAACCCAAGAAGATACATTTACGACTCCTTGCACCAAGTTTGTTTCTATGTACCTTTGGTATCAAGGCATAATAGGTGGAACCAAAGACCTCGAGATGCTTTACTGAAGGAATGTGGCCATACCACATTTCATAAGGAGTCTTGTTTCTAATATCATTAGATGGATATCTATTCTTTACATATACAACACATAGAACTGCATTAGCCCAAAACATCAATTTTACATTCTTGAAAAATATCATGGAACGTACCATATTTAGGATTGTCCTATTCATTCTTTCAGCTACTCCATTTTGTTGGGGAGTATAAGGCACAATTGTTTGATGTTTGATCCGATGTTTGCGAAGATAGTTTTCAACTTCATTTGAAGTGTATTTGTTTCCATTATCAGTGCGAATAGAGCTAATATGAGATTGTGCATCATTTTCAATCCATGTATGAAAGTTCTTGAATGTTTGAAAAGCATCAGATTTGTTCTTCAATAAATAAGCCCAACACATTCTGGTGTAGTCATCAATAAATGTCATCATATATTTATTTCCATTTTCAAAAGGAATAGGCATTAGACCGCATAAATCTGAATGAATGAGTTCAAGTTTTCTATGTGCTTTGGAATGTGAATCATGAAAACGTTGTTTGATATGCTTTCCTAGAATACAAGCATCACACTGCTTAAGTTTCCTAGGAATTGTAGGGAAACCAATAACACCATTTTTCTTCAACAAGTGAAGGTTGTCATAGTTCAAGTTTCCAAATCTAGCATACCATAATAGACTTGATGGAAATGTACCTTCATCATAATGAGAACTATATAAGAAATTTTGTGCACGAGCAGAGGTACCTTGCAGCTTGAGAAGTCTTTCTTCTTTTATCCCCATCATGACAAGTGAGTGATTTGATGCTTTTCTCACCTCAACCCTTCCATTAAACATATGAATGGAGTGTCCTTGCTAGTATATGTGGAGCAAGGACAACAAGTTTCTCCTCAGCTGTGGGAGATATAAAACATCATGCAGAAGAAAGTCTAGAAGACCAGGCAATTTGAGCCTGATTGTGCCAAGCCCTGATGGCTTGAGTTTTGATTGGTATGCAAAGCATACTGCTCCATCAACATTGTCAGTAAGTTCGTCAAAAAAATATTTTTTAAAAGTCATGTGGCAAATTGCTCCTGAATCAAGCAACCAATCATTTTTCCAAGAAGCAACTGAATCATTAAACAAGTCTTCATTTACTCCAATATTACAATGTGACACAAAATAGTGAGCGGATTCAGGTGCTTTACCTTTCTCTTTGTCATTGGTTTTACATTTGGGCTGATTTCTTTCCTGCTCAATTATGTCCCAAGGAAACTTGCATGTGTATGCATCATGTGATCCATCTCTATTGCAACGTATGCAATGAAGGTCATAATTTTCTCCTTGAGAGTGTCTGGCCCCCTTACCTCTGAAATATATTTTTCCTCTTCGTCTTCGACCACCTCTTCCTTTGGAAGAATCTTGAGCATGATTCTTCTGTCTTTGTGCAAGACACACAACTTCTTCAGAAGACTAAGGAGTTATCTTCTTCCCAAAATCTTTTTCTCTCCCAACAAATTTATTTACAAGGGAGTCAAAGGTAATTTCTTTGAGGTTTCTATTTGCTTGCAATGACTCAAGATAATTTGAATAAGTGGGATAAAGTGCCTTGACAAAAGCTATGAGAGGAATGTCTAGTTCAACATTAGTGACTTCGATATCATGCATAATAGATTTTACTTCTGATGCAAGAGCAAGAGGATCATCATTTTGTAATTCAAGGCTGAACAATTTAATTATCAATTCGACAACTTCAAGCGTGGAGTGCGAGTCATAAAGTTACTTCAATTTTTGTAAGGCTTCAAAAGCATTTGAAAATGGTGAAATATGGCAACTCACCTCTTCATTTATAGATGTTGCAGTCAAGGCATAGGCCTTGCTATTCTTGTTTTCAGAAATGACAAATTCTTTGACTGAGGTAGGCTTTGCAGGTTCACTATGTCCTTCTCCTACACAAACTCATTTCCACAGCTCATTGAAAATGAGAGTGTGATTGATCTTCTGAGACCACTCAGGATATCTCCCCTTCCTAGTGAGAACCACTCCCACAATAGATTTCAATTAATTCATTTTAAAATCTGTGTATTGTAAAAAAAATTACTTCTGCTGCCAATGTATAAAACTTGCACTCCTAGTGGTAAGAAAAAGACAATTTTGGTGTAAAATTGTCAAAAAAATGAACACCGATATATAGGACAGATCTAAATGGCACTAGAGAGGGTACCAACAAAACCAACAATTGGATTGCCTACGATTTATACCCATATTGCACCTCATGGCCCATCCCGGAATAAAAGGTCAACCCTTGGAAGAGTTGGTCGTGGAAGGCCTTCCTCAGTGGGTTCATCCTAACGGGTTGGTCTTGATTGAAATTCCAATGCTTCCCACTTAGTATGCTCCTGCCTAAAAGGCCTTGCTAGGAAGTATTAATGCAACTTGGGCTCTAAGCTAGCGATTACAATTACAATTTCTAACAACCCCCCTTATTTACAACCATATGACACAACATGACTCAACTATGTCTGCTAGGCTTACAATATCAATTGACTCAATTATCACTGAAACATGCCCGCTAGTCTATGCCTCAGCTAGGCTTACAATGACTTAAGACTTTCATAATTTTTCATTTTCTTTTTCTCTTCTTCCAAATTTAAAATCCTCGAAGTTGCTTCATTCTCTGTTGCATATTCTTGTTGTAGGCTCCATACTTTTTTACTTGTTGTTGTTGCAATTTTTCTTTGACTTTTCTTGAATTTGCGCTGAAACACAATCTGATATTGTCTAGTACACCTTCCTCTTCAAATATTTTTTCAACCATGGATTCCTGCCACAACATTGCATCTTCAAGCTGTCTTCCTTGCTCTGCTTCTTGCACTTCATATTCATGACTTCCTTTCTACCATATTTCTTGATAGAACAATCTTATCTCTTCTTGACTCCATTGTTGAAAAATGGTTTCAATGCATTCATCTTTGTCTTCAGAAACATCCATATCATTTTTTTCACTTTCATTATCAAGTACTGTTGTTTTTTTCTTGTAATTTGCACACTCAAGATCATTATTCACCTTTTCATTCAATTCTTTTATTCCAACTGCTGCTTTAAGACTCGAATCAATTTGTTCAATTGGTTTTTGAATCCATTCTTCAATGAGCTTCAAATTGGCATCAAACTTATTAACAACCTTGCTTTCAACTTCTTTTCCCATGTTATTCTGAACACCTCCATATAGAAAAACAATGTTAAAAACATCTTTCTTATGCTCTTTAGTGAGAGCTTCTTGCTCTACATCTGCCTTCTTTTCAATTGCATGGAGGTTGTCTTCCACTGTCACGTTGTTATTAGATATTCTCATAAAAAATTCTTCAATCACTTTATCCTGTTCTTGATCATCGACTGTTACTAAATGACATACTATTTATTGAGGAGTTCCAACTGCTTCATATCTTGCTACTACAGTGGCAGCTTCAACCTCCAATGTTTCATCAAACACTGCGCTTACCATATTTCCACAAACAATCACTGTTTCAAAAAAGAAACCACACATATCATCAACATAATGTTCATCCACATTATGGTGGGATATCCTAGCATGCACGTGATCATTGTCAATTTCATTAACAGGTTCAACGTCACCAAATCCATAAGCTGCGATTGGACTCAATGATTCACATATAACTTTGCAGTCATCATCGACATGTGTCTCAGCACAGTGGGATTCACCATCATCTATGTCATCAACATTACAGTGGAGTCCTTGAACATTTATTTGTTCTTTCTCTGTTTCACACACAAAGGCTTCAACTTCTCTCTCTACAATCTTTGTTGCACTTCTTCATCCATATGCATGCTTGCATAATGGGTTTTAATTTTATGGTCTTGACAACCATCATCCACTTTTGAGTGGGGTTCTCCAATCTCTATTTTCCTCTCAGATTTCGCTCATATACTCTCATATCTGTGCCTGACTTCTTTGCTTGTGACATAACCTGATGTTGCATGTCACTCCCCCTTGCGCCAAATTCTTCTTCCACGAACTTCCATGCTTCCTTGGAAGTTGTAGCCTTTGCTACCTTGCACAAACACTTGTCATCCAATGTGTGTTTTATAAAATTCAATGATAAAGCATCACATACTTCATCATATGAGTTATTAGACTCATACTTAATTAACTCTTTAGCTCTACGAAAAGTAAACAGCTTGATAACCTAATGATCAAAATATTTACATGTAAACATAGGAGGTGGTAGCAGATCAAAGCTACACAAATCACCGTTGATTTCTTCTTTGTCTTCTGCTAGACTTCTCAATTCCTTGGCTACAACGTGAACCTCTCTAACCATGGAAATGATGTTTGCCTCATCTTTTTTATTTCTTTTCTTAATATGCTTCAGTTGCGCTTTGCGACCCATGACTGTAGTCTTTCCTCTATTTTATAGATTCTTCTTGATTGCATGAGGTTGTCTTCCATATTACCAAAAAAGATCAAAATGATTTTCAATATGCGTCCCAATAAAGCACAATCTTTACCCAAAACATTGTCATACTACAAAATAAAATGCAAATAAATAGATTACAAATCCCAGCTCTTTTTTCATTTTTTCTAATACCATACATCTTGTTTCTTAAAAAAGACTTTTTAAAAGAAAACTCTTTTAATACCATGCGCTCTCCACCAGGATTCTTATCCATCCTTATAAAAAAACCTTTTAAACTTGCCCACGGAGGGTCTTCGGCTTTAAATTTCAGGAATCATTTTTAATTTGATTTTAATAAAACAAATAAAGCTCCCAAATATGTACTTTAAATTTCAAGAATCATTTTTAATTTGTTTTTAATAAAACAAATAAAACTCCCAAATATGTACTTTAAATTTCAAGAATCATTTTTAATAAAACAAATAAAGCTCCAAAGATGTAAACTTTTTTTTTAAATACCAATCCACTTTAACCAAAAGCTCCTCTACTTTAACCAAAAGCTTTCCTACCACTTAGTTGTGAAGGGAGAGAAAACAAAACACAAATTCACACATAAAATACTAGTTGCTTTTTTATTGATCATAGAAAACATGATTGATAAAATTAACCCAATAAAAGTATTTAAACCTTTTTGGACTAACTATTCGCCCAAAATAACTTAACATACACACACTTAACTCACTGCACTTAAGTCTTTATCTTTAACTCAACACTGAGTTATCTCTAATTTTAGCGAACTCCCAAATCCCTGAATAATTACAATTTCTAACAAATTTAACACAACAACTATTATCTAAATATTATTTTAGCCGCCTCCTTTCTAATTGCCAGCGGGTGGCGATGTCAATTTCGCTTTCATCTCCGAGACAATTTCAAATAACTTAGCCGAATCGGGCAAAACTTCTTTCACTCCCTCCACTTTACAAAATTTGTGGGCCCATGTACTTAATAGCGGCAATTTTTGTGTGTCTATTAAAACACTATCGGTAACCCTCT